>JADRCD010084717.1:0-15942 GCA_019843815.1 Montemys delectorum | reverse complement strand
CTTGCCTCCCTGCCCTCGATTTCCCCTACACTGGAGTACCAAGCCTTCACAGGACCAAGGGCCTCTCCTCTCACTGATGCCCAGCAAGGCCATCCTTTGCTACATATGCAGCTGTATCCGTGGGTCCCTCCACGTGTACTCCTTGGTGAGTGGTTTAGTTCCTGGGAGCACTGAGGGGTATGGTTGATTGATATTATTTTTCTTCCTTTAGGGCTGCAAACCCCTTCAGCACCTTCAGTCCTTTCTCTAACTCCTACATTGTGAACCCTACTGAGGACCGTGTGCTTAGCCCAACAGTTGGCTGCGAGCATCTGCCTCTATTTGTCAAGCATTGGCAGAGCCTCTCAGGAGACAGCTATATCAGGCTCCTGTCAGCATGTACCTCTTAGAATCCACAATAGTGTTTGGGTTTGGTGACTGTGTATGGGATGAATCTCCAGGTGGGGCAGTCTCTGGATGGCCTTTCCTTCAGTCTCTGCTCCACACTTTGTCTCCATATTCACTCCTGTAAGTATTTTGTTCCCCTTTCTAAGAAGGGCCGAAGCACCCGCATTTTGGTCTTCCTTCTTCTTGAGCTTCATGTCGTCTGTGAATTGTATCTTAAGTATTCGAAGCTTTTGGGCTAATATCTACCTATCAGTGAGTGCATACCATGTGTGTTCTTTGTGATTGGGTTTCCTCCCTCAGGATGATCTTTCTTGCTCCATCCATTTCTTTGACAAATAATCTAAAACCATCCACTGGAAAAAAAGACAGCATTTTCAACAAATGATGTTGGCAAATGACACTGTCAATAAGACAAAACAGCAACCAACAGATTGGTAAAGATCTTTACCAATCCTACATCCGATTGTGGGCTAATATCCATTACATATAGTGAACTCAAGAAGTTAGACTCCAGAGAATCAAACAACCCTATTAAAATTGAAGTACAGAGGTAAACAAAGAATTCTCAATGGGGGAAATTCAAGAACCACCTAAAGAAATATTCGACAGGTGGTGGTGGCGCATGCCTTTAATCCCAGCACTTGGGAGGCAGAGAGAGACAGATTTCTGAGTTCGAGGCCAGCCAGGTCTACAGAGTGAGTTCCAGGACAGCCAGGGTTTTACTGAAACACTTGAGTACTTAGGCTCATGAGGTTGTAAGAAAGTTCTATAGGGCTGTAAACACTTCTCAGCAAAAAAATAGAAGTGCTTATGGGTAGCCAAAATATAGAGTAATAACTGCCAGAGTTTTTATAGGTTCTGTGAGGCATTCTTTCACCATGGGAGTGATTATGTTGCAATTGCTACTGACTTGTTTAGTATTATTTTGAGCCTTCATATGGGACAACAGAACATTTAGCAGTTCAATGTGCACTGAAGACCACAAAATTTTCTCCTCACTCTCTGAGTTTAGATATGGCCATGGAGGTATGTCTGTCCTGATTCTCATTCCTGCAAGCCAAAGTGGGTATACATGGCTGAGAGCCATGAAAGATATCGTCTGATCAGGAAAACTTGAAAATTTTCAAATTGTGTTAATGAGTGTTACTAGAGTTGAGACTTTGTAAACTAGAGGCTTTAATAAATCAGTCATGTAAATTATATATCGAGAAGAATTCTCACAATATAGCCCAAATCAGCAGAAAGAGACATTGAACACTGAAACTGCCTGGTGATGTGATGGGAAACAAGAAATTTTATGATAAGTGATTACCTTGAATATTATATTTTTAAGTGAAAGAAACTGCCTGGTGATGTGATGAGAAACAAGATATTTTATGATAAGTGATTACCTTATATTTTTTAAGAGATTTTCATTTGCTCTAATACTTCTGTGAGTCTATCACAGATGTATATAAGCAAGTAGTAATTGAATTAGACGATGTAAATTTTCATCACACAAAGTGAAAATTTTAACTTTTTCACATTTTTGAACAGATTGTCGTGACCCTTCCTAAGTATAGCTTGCAAACCATAGTTGAGTGTGAATTTCTGGTCCTGACTAGTTTACACAGGCTTGCACTAGATGTAATTCTCCCCTGATAACTTAGGTACTATGTTAAGGTATTACACAAATCTTCTCAAATCCCACACTCCTCACATAATACAGATATTGTAACATAATTTTAAGATAAGATGATAAGAAGTAATAGATGAAGAAACTGAGCCACAGAAGAAATACACTATATAACACATTTTACACAGTGCCAAAGCCATACAATTTGAATTTGAATTTGAAACTAATTGAACAGAATTTGGATTTGAACTCCAAACAGTGCATTCTGAAGCTTTTAGATCCATTTAATTTTCTTTCTCTTTTAAATCTATCACCCATTAAATATCATTTTCAGAAATATATTGGGATGTTTGTTTTTTGATTTAATTTTAGTTTACTAACAATTGTTTTAGAATTTATAGGGTACTGAACTATACTTTACATGTGTGGAACAGAGAAGCCTGAGTTGATTTAGATGTCTCAGGCACTGAGGAAAGAGGAAACTGCAATTCATTTCCCTCCACATTTGAAGATACAACACAGATACTTCATTACCAAAATTACTATAAGGTCTATATTTGTTAGTTTTATTGACCTTGTGATCAATTCCCTGCCAAGAAGAAACTTAAAGGAGGAAGGCTTTAATTTGGTTTACGGTTTAGTCAAATAATTGAGGCATAGCAATAGGAACCTGAGGGGTCAGTTACCTCACGGTCTGTTATCAAGCAGAGAGCAATAATATGAATCCTATTTGCTTTGTATTATTTATATATCTATATTTGTTTTTATTGTTTCTGTGTTTTTTCAAGACTGGGTTTTCTCTGCGTAGCCTTGGCTATCCTGAAACTTACTTTATAATCCAGGCTGGCCTCAAAATCACAGAGATCCACTACCTCTGCCTGCCTTCTATATCTCATTCAGTTCCAAGCCTCTGATACACAGAACGGTACCATGATCATTTTCTGTGGATCACCCCATCTCAACCAAAATAGATATTCCCCCAGAGACATACACAGAGGTTTCTCTCTCAGGCAATTATTAGGTACTGTCATATTAACAATCAACATTAACCACCAGAAAATCAGTCAGTGGCAATAGATATTTGTAAACAGAACAGTTGGTATTTGTGTGACTGGACAAACAGTGTCACAGAAACATTACTTCCTATTAATATACATGTATAATGACAGTAGCAAGATAAACTGGCATCTGAGTTTGGTCCTGATGTCTTGAGAATTTAGTGATACTAGAAGGTGTAACATTTCATAAATACAGCCTGCTCCGTCTGTGTAATGCTACTTGAATGTATATTTTCAGGGCTGGCCATCTGGTAAAGAGAACATGAATTTTAAGAGAGAAGGGAAGAGTATATGGGTGGGTTTGAGGGAGGAAAAGAACAGGGGAAATGGTAGAATTACATTATAATCTCAAATTTAATAAGAATGATTAATAAAAAGTTTTGCACTTCATGGAAAATCTTTTATAGTCTCCAGGAACAATACAGTTTTGGCAAAGAGATGGATGACACTGTTTATTTACTTGGAACACAAAGGGAAAGATGATAGAAGCAGATGATGAGAAATATGTATTCAAACAGAAGCTTCATGACTGAATAGCTACAAAGAATGGAAGAGAGAACAGTCCTCCTAGGAAAAACGCTGGAGCCTTTCCAAACTCAGCCCTTCCTCTTGACATCAAGATGATGGAGATTTGTCGAACATGACACCTGGCTACTCTGCATTTTAGATTTGAATGGAGAGACAAAAGAGAGAACTAATTGTTTTCTGCACATTTGAGTTTAATTTCAGGCACTTTTAATGAGGCTCTTAGGGGACTGGGAATCAGCTTCTGCATGGACAGCACCTGACAGCAGGTTACTGTGTCAGGGAAAGGGATTATTAGGGAGGCCATTGAAGCCACGTAGGCATCATTACTAGAGCCCCCCAAATAATACCGGGAAATGCCAATCCTGGTGCCAAAAGTCATTATTCAGATCAAAGGCACTTACCATGTGATGCATCTGAGTACAGACCACGAGGAGGAAAAGACAACTGTAGTCAAAGTAGCGCAAGTAAAATCATCACTAAGAAAGACAGGTGCTGAGAGTTATTGAAAATCTTTATGTGACTTCAGTACCTGGAGCTACAAGTTCATTGAGTACAAGTTCAGAGATTTGTTTCCATGTCAGGTATCTCTCTTGCTTAACATCCATTTGTAAATATGAAAATTACAAGTGAGGCACACTCCAAAATTCAAAAGCTAGCCAATGGGAAAACCAGTGACCAAAATTGATATGGTCCAAAAATGAAGGTGATGCTTCACCCCTAGATCACTCCAGCTCTCTACCATAGTCTTTAGAGAAGTCTATTCTTTCTGCCTTCTATGATAACCAGTTTATGGTAGTGGAGGGAAGGGTGTCATTTTCTTCATTATTGTGGATATTGGTAAGTTGCTCTTACTCTAGTCAATTGCTCGCCACTTGCACTCTGGCTACAAACTTTAATTAAACTCAGTGGGCAACACATAAATAGAAAGCAAGAATTTAAGAGGGAAATTTGTTCAGAAAAAGTGTTCCAGCTGGCAAGAGAGAGATGAGAGAAAATAATGAATAAATTTCACTATATAAATATATGAAATTCTCAAATAATTTTGAAAGTTAAAATGACATTTATCCAATTCCAGAAAGAAATAATGCAGGTTTTATATGTAAATTATTAATATAGTTTATCTGTAGATATTGCTTGGGCTATAATTAAATTTATCTGTTGCATTTAATTACAAATCAATTTTCTAAGTATTTTGATAGCATTTTTATTCAAGTACTTCAGAGGCTATAGCAAGAGAAATCTTGATACAAAAGACAAAGGCATGCTGTAGGCAAGAAGAACCTCTGACATAAACTATATTGATCTATCTATGGAACACCTGGAAGACAACAACTTGTCACATTTGTTGGCCCCTTCCATGAAAACCAGAGTGTTTCCAGTGCAAACCAAGCTATGTAATGGTAAATGGTAAAAATAGATTGGTCAGCATTACTTCTCTAACAACCCCAGGGGGCAATACAAAGAGAGGAAATCAGGTAGCTATTGAAGAACTTTTTACATAGGTGTGCTTATTCAAATGAAAATAGGCTTTATGTGCAGAACCCAATGTAGTGGTTTGATATGATGTCTAATGGAGTAGGAGGGCGTTAAGACTTTAATGGTACAGAAATCTTCAGATCCTTCTCAATCATTGGAGTGTTTTTCAACAATTAAGACTATTGCAGCACGATTGACTCTTCTTTGAACACAGCTGATCTTTTGGAAAGAGAAGGAAGAAGTCCTGTGGGGCCCGGGGCCACCAGCTGCAGTAATCACTGTAGTTCTCTAACCTGTTTCCCTGCCTTTACCCTCTCTTGCCTATATAATTATTTCATTCTAAAAATTCATAATATTTTTATATATTTATTGTAAAACAATACAGATAAAAGCATGATATATAAAAGTTAATGAGTCATGACTAGGAGAACATCTTTGAATCTATTAGCAAGGACAAATATAGAATTTTCTCACCTACTGAGACACTTCTCTATGTACCTGACTGTTTCTAATTTCTAATTTCTCCCTTTCCCCAAAGCTAACCACCACCAGTACTCTTATAGTACTACTTTCATAAGGTTTAAAAATACTTTCCCACTAGCTTTCTTGACCTTCCTGGTTGCATTTTAATATATTTGTATTAAATACTTTTGAATTTACAACCACCCCCATGCTGGAGTTTGTATTCCCTACAGCCAATCTGTTGAACAGTCCATAGGTTTAAATGTTTCTAGTAATCTAACTTTCAGTGATTTAATGACACTATGCATGCCATTGCCTGTCTAGGACTTTTTTTTTTTTTTCGGTCAAACGTAAAAATGATTTTTGTACATATGCTTCCAAATTTCAGGCATGGGATCCATGTAGGTTTCATAGAAAACGCTGTAGCCAGGTATTAAGTCCTTACAACAAAGTAAACTATCCTCCCACCCAACCCCCACCCAGGTTTTGCTACAGAATCAGCAAGTTCACTACCGCCCTCCCACCCGCCCCCCAGGGAAAAAAAAACTCACAAATTAAAACAAGACATTTTTTGCTAGTATAAAAACGAACAAGGTCCAAGTAATAATAAAAAAAATAAAGTCCATCAATGACTGTAACACAAAAATATGTGTGTGGGGCCGAATTCACCTTCGGGGGGTGTTGGGGGGACGGGCAGGCAAGCGAGGGGAGTCGTGCCCCCCAGGGTAAGCGGCTCCCCCGAGGGCGCCTGGGGCGGGCGCGGAGGGAGGGCAAGAATGGCCGTGTCCCTCAGTCGCATTCAGAACCTGGCTTATAGAACGAGCCTCCAACCATAGCCGCCGCTGCCACCTCGCAGCCGCCGCCATTAGCAGCTAGCCTGGCTTAGAACCTATATCACCCTTATATTCAGTCCCTTCAAAGAGGCTGGGAGTTGCTGGTTATTTTCACTATGAAAAGCTCTTTAATGCCAATGTGTTTTTTGATCCAGATGTTCTCACATCGTAAAGTTCACTACTTGAATTCGTGAACCCACTTACCTGATATACAAGGACACTCTAATTATTTTGATTTTTTTTTGATTGAAGTTTTTTTTAAGAAAGATTTATCTTCCATCTAGTTCTTTATTAACTCATGGAAATAAACATATTTGATAGATTTGACTTACTTTTCAGTTGTCTCATCTTTGGGCTGTAGATTCGCTATCTGAAACATTCAGCCTCTCCCATAACAGCAGAGTCAAGGGATATTTCAGTTATTTCTAAACATCGAAGTTTTAAAACTCATACAAGAGACATTTCTACTCATCCCATTTGCCCCCATGTCTACCTCAAACATCCCTGCTTTATGTCCTTCTTCTCTTCATTGCATTGTTCCCCCTAATTCTCCTTCTCCTCCTCCCTCATTTTTCTCATTTCTCCTCATTTTGAAAAGGGAATTTCAAGACTAAAAACTGTGTACTCCCGTTATTCATCCTAATGTCCCTACTTTAGACAGAACTGAGAGATACAAATAACAGTAAACCCATAAAAATGGTATATATAAATATCTCTGGAGAGGAAAGTATTCTTTTCACACTACCAGTTCAAATTCAGGGCCATTCAGGGCATTAAATTTCATTGAATCTACATTTGTATTAGTCAGGTATTGTCAGAGCCTCTCAGGAGATGTGTATAGTAGAGGATTGCAAATTTGATCATCAATAGGAGGAATGGACCTCGGCCTTGTGAAGGTTTTGTGCCCCAGTGTAGGGGAATGCCAGGGCCAATAAGTGAGAGATGGTGGGGTGGCAGGCATGGGGAGGGGGGAGGCAACAGGGGTTTGTTCTTTTGTTTGTTTGTTTGTTTGTTTGTTTGTTTTTTGGAGGGGAAACTGGGAAAGGAGAAATTTACATGTAAATAAAGAAAGTATCTAATAAAAAAAATTCATTGACTCTACCCCAGGCTCTCTGATTCTATTCTATGTCTCTGGGCTATCCAGTCTAGGGGGCCTGACCCTGCAGGCAGTGTTAGGAGTGGGATCCCTCTCATGGCTTGGGTATTTACCTAAATTAGTAGTCCACTCCTACAAGTTCAGGGCCATCTTTACTTCAGCACATCTTGCTGGCAGGACAAATTATACATTGAAAGTTTTTGTGGCTGGGTTGACAATCTCTTGTCATTTTTTACCTCTTGTTATTAGGAAGCGCTAATGTAAGTAAATGCGATGAATTATCTTTTCACTTGTTACTTAATCTATTTGCCAAGTTGTTAAATGGATATATATAAATTTTTGTCATTCATACATATACATACACACACACACACACACACACACATACACACACACACATTGGATACTACCGTGTGATCTTGCTAAGTTGATACTCTTTTCTGTGTATTAAGCATTTCCAATATATGTTTAATTCTTGTTTTAATATCAAGAAAGTTCTGTTGAGTTACCACTTCCATTACTCATTACTCATGAATCCTCAAAGATACTATCTCCTATGTCATTGTAATATGTATTGGATATTTGCTTATCTTCAGCATCTGTCACAAAATATTTTATTTTTGTTAATTTTTCATTTCCTTCTTTATTCTCATGTACATCTTTCAAAATATTGTTAGTAATTCTCATCAATTTTGTATTTCTTCTACTTGAATTACAATCATTAAATTCATTTTTTTAATTATCATCTGCATTCTATGTTCTCAGTATTGTGGTTTTTCCTAATTCTCATTTACTTTGTTTGTCTTATATTATTTATGTGTATTTTATCTCATTTATAAAATAGCTTAGAGTTTTCACACTTTTCTATGACTATGTGTTTTTCTGAGGTCCTTTCACTATATAAATGGATGCTACAATTTCTTATTTTATTTGACTTTATCAGGTTTTGTAGAATTTAGTTACATTTCATTTCCATATCCTTATTTGTGTGTATTTATTTGTCCTGAACTCTTGACTCTATATGTGATTTAAAATATCATTTAAATGATCACTGTTATAATTACACAATGGCCAGAACTATGATGGCTTGCTCTGAGATTTTTGAGTCTGTTTATACCTCTGATGTTAATTTAAAACTATCGTTCCTCCGTTTCTGTTGTCATTGTGCAGTATTCATATGGTTCCCAGCTGGAGGGCCTGGTTTGGTGAGGATTACTCCCTTAGCTGCCAGTACTTATCCCAGGACTTTCATCCCTCTGGTTGAAATCTCTTGTATATTTCTCAAATTGACCTGCTGTGTTTCTAATGAATATTTGCTGACTTTCATTAGTTTTGAGTGTTTTGTTGCTCTCCTTGTTTTCTGTCACAAGCATGTTGATGTTATGTATCTTCTATGGAAAACAGTCTCTTAAAACCTTGTCACCTCTTTGTGTGTGTGTGTGTGTGTATTGAAACAAGTTTAAAATTTATGATTGTTGTCACCATTGATTCAAATATCTAGTTTCTCAGTTTAAGTGGATATCAAGCAAGAATGAAAAGTATGTCAACATTAATGTCTTCCTAGAATACCCCTACAGTGATTTCTTTGATTCAAAACATATGACAGTTTTCCTAACATCTTCCTATGATTCCTACTTTTACTTATAATGAAATTAATACTTACTAACCCCAGTCATAAATTCTTTCAACATATGTCCAACCAATGTTTATTTAAATCTTTTTTAATTGATATGTCCTAAGACTCTCTCCTGTAAATTCTTTGCATTCTCCCTAGGTGTTCTTTCTTCTCATTTTCATCTCTATCTCTTCTGTCTCATTAAAATTTCACCTGGTGTCCACCTTATCATTACAAAGCAAGGAACATATTACTAAGTCAGTGCTAGATTACCTATATTAATTATTTACTTAACTCTTACCACTAACTAATATTGTCTTAGTTTGCATTCATTTATATGTTAATTCAAGACCATGCAAACTGTAGTCTCTAAGACAGATCTGGCCAGCCACCTGTTTTTATAAATAAAGTTTCACTGTAGCACAGCTATTTATTTAAATATTGTCTATGACTACTTTTGCATTGTAATGGTAGAGTTGAGTAATTGCAGGAGAGACCATATGGCCCTCAAAGCATAAAATATTTACTGTCTGGACATTTACAGAGAGAAAAAAATATATATATTGTTCAGCTGCTTGTTAGTTCATAACTTCTTTTCTCCCACTAGAGTATAAGTTCCATGGTAACTTGAGTCTTGTTTGCGTCCTCATTACTTTATTTTTCTCATCAAGATTAGCACTCAGCATATGGCTAGTGATTTCTAAATGTTTTTGCATGAATTAACACAGGTTTTGTATTGTCAGCATCTTTTCCTTGGCCTTCATGCATGCCTTTAGTAGATTAATAGAACTTTAATGATGATCATATTCAGTTTTCCACTTAAAAATCCTGATGATAAAATTAAAAGTAGACAGATAAAGGCAATGATTCTAAAATAAGGACATTAGGGAATTTGTATTTGCAATAATTAATAAGAGGGCTAGGCTGACTCCATGATAGCCTTCAAATTGCCAGTTCAAGAGACTAGGCCTAAATCTCTGTTTGCAAGAATTGGTCAAGTTCAGGCAAGTTCAGGCCTCAGTAGGTGCCTGGCCACCTGGCCAGAGGCAAGGACAATGGGTCAGCAGCCGTTTCCAGTCTTACTCAGCAACCTTTTCCATACATCCCCAGAAACAGTTTCCAGCCTACTAGGTCTCAGGAATGGTTCTGGAATGTCCCTAGAGTCAGTGACAAGATTAAGATAGAGGTCAAGTACCTCTCCTCAGAATTCCCTCAACGTGCTTTAAATCAGGACAGCAAGCTCACTTTGGGGCCTCTCCATCTTTGTAGACGGAGAACATGCTGAACATGTACAGAATAAAACACTCTCTGCATTTGCATGCTTTTTGAATCCCTGCTATCATTCTTCAGTGAATCATGGACCCTTACATTAGCAAATACATACATGCATAGATGTTTGAGTGCATGCTATCTCTAAATTCAAGATGCCTATACTTAATTCCTAGAAAATTCAGTCCTAACAGTAGCAGGATTAATGAACTTTTATTACTTTCTTTACATATGAAGATCTATATTTATTACAGTGTGAAATGTGAATGAGTTGTATCCTAGAGGAAGGATTTTAAGTGCTTAAGGTTACAAACATGTTAGAAGATGATGAAGAAGATAGAAGACAATTAGAATTTATATGAAGAAAATTTTTAAAAAAGTAAATATAGAACAAAAGGAAAAATGAAACAATATAAACAGCTTAATTAAAGCAACTATATTCTAAGCACTTAAAATTGTTTTGAACATACCAAGTATAATCTAATCATTACAATCACCAACATTAGTATTCCATGCAACAGATGATTGCCTGCCTATTTTGTTCTAAAACAAAATTATTATAAACAACATATTTAGGTTGTAAGTCCAAAGATGTATTCAAGGCCTATGTAACTTTCACCTTCAAAACCTAAATGTACTCACAAAGACCTGTCTATTTCTTATTGAAAGGATAATTACATAGACATTAACCCATAGGTATATTCTACATCTTCTATTAAAGCATATTTTAAACAAATATAGCTTCATTTTCATCTACATTCAGAAATCAACACTGCTGTCTTCCCCTACAGAACACACATTTAGTATCTAGACCATAGCTAGCTGTCAAAAGAAATCAATTGTAGTGACAGATTTCCACTGAGATGTTCAAAATGAAACCTGTTTAGTTGTTTTTAATTCTTTGCTCTTGCAAGCTTAGATTTTGTAATGTTAGACTTGTTGGCCGAGGAAAGGCGCCAACCTAGTGCCAAGGTCTATCAATTTGGTTGCTTGGTAATAAAAAGAACAATGACTGCTCTGAGCCAAGAATCACTGTACCCTTCATCCAGAGGTCTCAACCACCTGCCTTGTGCGTAGTGAAATGGAGAAGCTCATTAATAGAGGTGGAAAGAAGGTCAGCAGTGGTGATGGTAGGAGGAGTCTCTTTGAGAGCAGAAGCAGTACCAGCAGCAGTGGTGGTAAAACTAACCTTCATAATGGCTAACTATGCAGGTGCCAGGAAACGTTCTAATCATGTTATGCCATCATTTCTTATACTTCTTACACAACATATTGAAGATAGGTTCATAAAAGTTAACACTAATATATGATTTTTCAAGGGTCACATTCCAAACAAATAACTGAACATGTTCTCATATTAAATGTTAACAGATAACTTTTATTTAATAATGGTGGAATATCTATTTTGAATCTTTATATAAAAAGTCAGAATAAATATGTAGAGTGGAGATTTCATTTCATTTGACAGATGGCAGGCTTGAGATCTGTCTGGAGAGTTTCCCAGTATTCATCAATATCATCATATTTATTTTATGGTAGATTTTAAGATATTACTAAAGTATACCAAGAAAGCCTTCCTTAAATTCAAATCCTGCCATAAACCACATACTACATACACATACCAACACACCACTGCCATTAACCAAATATGTTCCCCATTGTCTTGGTAAATGATTCAGAAGTGATTGTCTGGGATGAGGATGAATACATAATCTTGTATGTTATATGTTTTAATTTGAGTTGTATAAATATTCCCATCAGGTTAATGATATTTCCAAATCTGAACACAAGATTTGGATGGAATAAATACTAAGAGATTTGTGGAAGTTTACAAAAACACTTTTATGCCTGTTTTTCTATATTGGTATTCTTAACTATTATACACCATATTTATACAGGGTGTAAATTCTATACCATTGGTTAGACACAGAGAGGTTTCTAGGTCCACACTGAGATGAACACACAATGATAACAAAATAAACCACAAAGTATTATACAACCGTATATAGGTTTAGATTTCTTTCGAAACCTTTCTGTTTAGTGTTCTTAATACTTCAACATCTATCCTAGCCCACTGACCAGAGAAAGAAAATTAATAGGAAAAAAGGGTTTAGAAGTAGTTCTTTATGGAAGTAGTTCCTTGGGAGAGTCCTTTTTAGAAGGTCCCTTGGGAAGAGTCCACTCTTCTTTGTCAGGATACCAGCAGTTCAGTTAATAGCAAACATCAAACACATATCAGTAATTTAAGCTCAATCCAACAGAAACAGCCAAGCTCTACTGAACAAGCAAGAGTCAGTGGAAGCAACCCAAATCAGCTGGAATATGCAACTTTGACATGCTTCTCTCTATAAAGTCAAGACCAGTGAAGACCAGCAAAGAAATGAAGCATTGCGAAGCATAGCAATATGAAAGAGGCTTCTTTCACTGTTTGTGGGCATCCATTTACACTCTTTCCAAATATCACACTGCCTCTTAAATATCTACTTCAGCAAAGCATCCTCTCAGAAGATGGCTTCCAGAAAATCATCACATGACACATCTGAGTTTCCAAAGAGAACAGAAATTTCCACTTCCACCATAATTCTAATCCAAGTTTCTTGTCTATTAGAAAGTCTCTTTTCAAAATTAATAAGAAAAGCAATCTCTACCTATGTTAGCTGTGGGATGCTTGTGATCCTTCCAAGTTATTATATAGGATTGTTATCCCACATTGTGATTATATTCTGAGACACTACTTTTCTAATAGCAATTAAGGTTAAATAAGCTCATATGTGAAAAGATTAATGACCATATAAGAAAATATATTGGGGTGCTCATTTTTCCTTTGCCCATACTTACTTTCCAGCTGTACATAAGACATGGAAGACTCAGTGAAAATGTGCCTACTTCAAACAAGATGATGAGCTGCTGTAGCTAATATTTTCAGCACTGGATTCAATGCTCTGAAATTATGAGTGCATAAATGTCTGTATCATCCATTGTGTCTATGTGTGTAACTCCATTGTGTGAGATCTTGTTACAGTAGCTCTTGCAGATGAATGAATCCTATGACAACATCACTATAAATTTGAGTCCTTCATTTCTTCTGAGCCACAGGACCAAGAAATGTTTGAGATGCAGTATTTATGTCTTACTGATTTAATTTTCATGATATTGTACGCTTACCATTTCCAAATGTCTTTTCTAGCTAGAGAACTTTAAGGCCTGTTGAACACTAAACACAAACACCTTAAAATATCTGGATCTTAATATTGGTACACTTGCATATGAGTGATCATTATTCTTAAATTGCAGCTCATAATGAATGACATGATTTATAAATAAAAAAGGAGAGAGAAAGAAAGAAAAAGAAAGGAAATAAAGAAAGGAAACACCAAAGGAAATCCTAAATGTGGCCTTTTATAAGGAAACAAAGAGTGTGGTTGGGAATTTCCAATGTTATGGCCTAATGCCAGCACATGAATTACCATAGCCTAGAGTAGCTTAATAGACTACAAATTATGGAGTGAACCACAGGACTAAACCTTGCAAATTTATGGATTTATTTACAATGGTTAGCACAAATCATTGGCAATAAGCAATTACAAAATATAATCAAAGCAAAACATTTGTAAGAAGCAAAAAAAAAAAAATGTGTCACCAACTAAAAGTAAAATAACTGTGTTATTTGGGTAAGGCATATCTTGGGTAACGCATTTCTTTTGTCTGGGTCTTAATTTTCCCATCTTTAAAACCAATGAGGTAGGTTATATGGTCTTTGATGTTCTCTATAGCCCTCAGCACATTAACTACCTACTGATCAATATCAAGGTAATAGAAATGTTTCCAAAGTTAAGTTACAAAATAGTTCAGCAAGTAATAAAATAGTGAAGATATATTAAGTCTGACAATTCATAACATATTGACAGTGAGATCAACAAATTAATATTCAATATTCTTTTGGCTTAACATTAATAAACATTCTGGAAAAAAAATAATGGTTTCAGGCATTGCTTTTATCCTGAGTCGTACAACAGTGGCTAATAGCTGGACTCTTGTTTACATGAATTAAAATTTTATTCTAAAAGTCAAGAAACAATATGACAGTCAATGACATTACTCAAAAGGCCTCCCAAACACTAATTTATTTATTTTATTTTATTTATATATTTTTATAATTGGTTCAAAAATTTCTTACAGGTCTCAGATATCAAAATTGAGAAAATAATCTTATTAATGGAACTGATTATAATTACTGATAAATAGTAAGAAGTCCTTGCATTTTTAAAATGCTGTACTTTTATGTTGTTGTTAACTTCACTCCTCTAGTAAGCTATGTGGTACCTAGAATTTTAAGGAGAAGAGTCTAGGAAATGAAAGCGACTATAGGCCTTTCTTAGATTTTCCTACAAATACAGAACTTGCATTCCTTAATAAATAACACTCAAATAAATAATATCATTTGGCTGTTGTAGGCTCTAATACTGTCATTACCTTTATTTTCCTTTCCATATTGTATTACTCAGTTTTAGTTATGGTTTCCATCGCTATGAGGATACACCATGTACAAGTCATCTCTTATATAGGAAATCATTTAATTGGGGCTAGCTTACAACTTCAGAGGTTCCATCCATTATTATCAAGGTGGGAACATGGCATCTTCCAGGCAGGCATGGCATCAGAAAAGATGAAGTTCTACATCTTGATCTGAAGGCTACTAGGTGAAGCCTGTCTTTCAGGCAGCTAGGAGAAGGGTCTCAAAACCCACTCCCACATTGACATACTTCCTACAAAATGTTCATACCTACTCCAACAAAAAAAATACCTCCTAACAGTGCCCCTCTCTGGGCCAAGCATATTCTAACCACCACATTCCACTCCCTTGATCCCAGAGGCTTGTTTAAATACAAGATTCTGTGGGGGCCATATCTAGCTATAGCATAATGCAAAATATATTTAGTTCAATTTGAAATGCCCTGTAATCTAAAACTACAAACTTCTTACATCATAGTATATATACTATTCCAAAACATTTTCGTGAGGAAATACTGGACAAAAGCAAGAACAAGAACCAGCTGGACAACTGCAAACCATGCATTTCCATGTTTAATGTGAAAGCTTTCTTCAGATTTCTAGCCCCTTTCAACTTTGTTGACTGCAACACAATTCTTTCCATTTGCCTGTTTCCATTCCCTGTTAGCAGCTTTCCTTGGGAGATATCCGATGGCTCTGGCAACTCTAACATCTTAGAGGATCCAAGGCAACTTCAACTTCACAGAATCCATAAGTGATCTTCTGGACTCCTTCAAAGGGCTTGGGTCATTTCTCCAGCTCTGCCATCTATAACATTCTAGGCTGTGGTGGACTCTACTCCACTGTTGCTGCTGTTCTTCATGATCATATCACCTTACTGGCATCTCTTAATTTGCTGGAGTCTTTTGCTGCTGCTAGAATTCACCAGTAACCTCTCATAAGCTGCCTTCATGATGCAAGTCTCAACTTCTTTGCATGATCCTTTCAGTCCTGGGCTGTCAATTTCAACTAATGCTACAAATTCCCCAGTGTCTTTTCCTAGTCTTTAACAGTACCAAGCTATATCTATTCTTCATGAACCCTTCATGTCC
>JADRCD010084638.1:0-16208 GCA_019843815.1 Montemys delectorum | reverse complement strand
GCCAAATTTCTTCAGATTATACTTTGCAGAATAATTTAGGAATACTGACATTAATTCTTCTTTGAAAATCTGATGTAATTCTGCAGTGAAAATATCTGGAACTGAGCTTTTTTCTGCTTGGGATACTTTTAATAACTGCTTCTGGATCACTAGGAGTATATACACAGATCTATTCTCATGCCCTACAACTATGTACATATAGAAGATATCCATTCCCCTCTTTTATAATTCTCATTTGAAATCATAAGACAAGCCAATGACATGTTTGTAGTGAATGACAGACATGTCCACAATGACTTATTCTAAATCAGGTAAGCGGGATTTCTTTCTTTCCTGGACTGAGATTGAATCTACGTCCTTGTGCTTGCTGAACACGTGCTTACCAAGAAGCTTCTTCTAGAGCATCCCAAATCAGGAGTGGAATTTGGAACTGGGAACTAAGCCATTGCAAACATAGCTCTGTACCTATTCACTGTACAGAGAAAAACCTCTCTATGTCCAGGGTGTGGGGATCTGCGAATACTGCTTAACATCAGTGTGACACTCAAATGGTAAATTGACATTTCAGGTCATATTTGCATATTTCTTTTTTATTATTTTTATTTATTTATTTATTATTAGATATTTTCTTTATGTACATGTCATGTGATCTCTCCTTTCCCAGTTCCTCTCCAAATAAAAAGAAAAATAATAGAGAGCGCCGCGCTGCGACAAGATGGTGGACAAAGAGAAAAAGAAGAAGGAAAGCATCTTGGATCTGTCTAAGTACGTTGATAAGACCATTCGAGTGAAGTTCCAGGGTGGCCTGGAAGCCAGCGGTATCCTGAAAGGGTTTGACCCACTGCTCAACCTGGTACTCGATGGGACCATTGAGTACATGCGAGACCCTGATAACCAGTACAAGCTGACGGAGGACACTCGGCAGCTGGGGCTTGTGGTGTGTCGTGGCACCTCAGTGGTGCTCATCTGCCCACAGGATTGCATGGAAGCCACCCCCAACCCCTTCGTGTAGCAGCAAGATGCTTAGCCACAACAGAGGGCCGCCCAGCCCCCAGTGGAGGGCAGCTCGTCCCTGGGGACCTGCCTTCCATGGGGCAAACTTCTGTTTGATGTTTTGTTCTTGTTTTGTTTTGTTTTCTTAATAAAACTGCCCATGTGGGAAAAAAAAGAAAAAGAATAAAATAAAATAAAATTTAAAAATACAAAAACAAATACAAAAAACACTCTGTTCCCTCCCCGCTCTCCCTGCTCGCCAACCCATCTCTCCCACTTCTTGGCCCAGGAATTCCCCTACACTGGGGCATAGAACCTTCACAGGGCCAAGATCTTCTCCTCTCATTGGTGACTGACTAGGTCATCCTCTGTTAGATATACTCCTGGAGCCATTAGTCCCACCATGTGTAGTCTTTGGTTGGTAGTTTAGTCCCAGGGAGCTCTGAGGGTACTAGATAGTTCATGTTGCTGTTCAACCTAAGGGTCTGCAAACCCTTCAGCTCCTTGGGTCCTTTCTCTAACTAGTTCATTGGGGACCCTGTACTCAGTGCAATGGATGGCTGTGAGCCTCTACTTCTATGTATTAGTAGTGTACTGTCAGAGCTTCTCAGGAGACAGCTATAACAGGCTCATGTCAGCCAACACTTGCAGGCATCCACAATAGTGTCTGGACTTGATGATTGAGTATGGAAAGGATTCCCAGGTGGAGCAGTCTCTGGATTGTACTTCCTTCAGTCTCTGCTCCATAGTTTGTCTCTGCAACTCCTTACATGGGTAGCTTGTACCCCTTTTAAGAAGGAACAATGTATCCACACATTGGTCTTCCTTCTTCTTGAGTTTCTTTTGGTTTGTGGATTGTACTTTGTTTGTTCCAAACTTCTGGGCTAATATCCACTTATCAAATAGTGCATACAATGTGTATTCTTTTCTGATTTAGTTACCTTACTCAGGATGATATTTTCCAGATCCATCCATTTTCCTAAGAATTTCATAAATTCATTGTTTTCATAGCTGAGTGGAAAAAAGAAAGAAATGAAAGACTTTCTAGAGTTTAATGAAAGTGAAGCCACAACAGACACAAGCTTATGGGACACAATGAAAGTAGTCCTAAGAGGAAAACTTAAAGCTTTAAGTGCCTCCAAAAAGAAACTGGAGAGAGCATACACCAGCAATTTGACAGCACATCTGAAAGCTCTAGAATAAAAAGAAGCAAATTCACCCAAGAGGAGTCAAAGGCAAGAAATAATCAAACTCAAAACTGAAATCAACCAAATGGAAATAAAAAGAACTATAGAAAGAATCAACCAAACCAGGAGCTGGTTCTTTGAGAAAGTCAACAAAATAGATATACCCTTAGCCAGAATAACTAGAGGGCACAGAGACACTATTCTAATTAACAATATCAGAAATGAAAAGGGAAACATAACAACAGACACTGAGGAAATCCCAAAGTCATGAGATCCTACTACAAAAGCCTATACTCAACAAAACTGGAAAACATGGATGAAATGGACAATTTTCTAGACAGATACCAGGTACTAAAGTTAAATTAAGATCAGATAAATGGTCTAAACATTCCCATATCTGCTAATGAAATAGAAACAGTCATTAATAGTCTCCCAACCAAAAAAATCCCAGGACCAGATGGTTTAGTGCAGAGTTTTATCAGACCTTTAAAGAAGATCTGATACCAATAATCCTCAAACTATTCCATGAAATAGAAACAGAAGGTACTCTACCCAATTCACTCTATGATACCACAATTACTCTTATACCTAAACCACACAAAGACCTAATGAAGAAAAAAAACTTCAGACCAATTTCTCTTATGAATATCAAATTCCCTTATGAAAAATACTCAATAAAATTCTTGCATCCTAATCCAAGAACACATCAAAACGATCATCCATCATGATCAAGTAAGCTTCATCCCAGGGATGCAGGGATGTTTCAATATATGTAAATCTATCAATGTAATTCACTATATAAACAAACCTAAAACAAAAAACCATATGATCATCTCATTAGATGCTGTGAAAATATTTGACAAATTCCAACATCCTTTTATGATAAAAGTCTTGGAAAGATCAGGAATTCAAGGCCCATACTTAAACATAGTAAAAGCAATATACAGCAAACCAGTAGCCAACATCAAACTAAATGGAGAGAAACTTGAAGCAATCCCACTAAAATCAGGGACTAGACAAAGCTGCCCACTCTCTCCCTACCTATTCAATATTGTACTTGATGGTCTAGCCAGAGCAGTTAGGCAACAAAAGGAGATCAAAGGGATATGAATTGGAAAGGAAGAATAAGTCAAATTATCACTATTTGCAGAAGATATGATAGTACACTTAAGTGACCCCAAAAATTCCACAAGAGAACTTCTAAACCTGATTAAAAAAAGTTCAGCAGTAGCTGGATATAAAATTAACTCAAGCAAATCAGTTGTTTTCCTCTAAAAAGAAGTTAAACAGGCTGAGAAAGAAATTAGGGGAACAATACCCTTCCCAACAGTCACAGATAACATAAAATACCTTGGTGTGACTCTAACTAAGCAAATAAAAAAGTCTGTTTGATAAGAACTTCAAGTCTCTGAAGAAGGAAATTGAAGATCTCAGAAAATGCATATTTCTTTAGAAACTCTCCTTTGACTGCCATAGTAGCTGTATTCCCACCAGCAAATAAAAAAATTCCTTTTACCTAACTTTTGGACCAGTATTTGTTGTTCTTTGTGATGACCATCATGACTGGAGTGAGATGAACTTTCAATGAAGTTTTAATTTGCATTTCTATGACAATTTTCTTGGCTCCACTAAAGGGCTTGAGTCACTTCCCTGGCACCACTCTCTCCAATAGACATAGTGTCTCCTTGGCTTAATTCAGTTTCACTCCACATCTGATGCTGTCCCTACTGTCATCATATGGTATTGACATCACCAAAAACATATGGTCTTCTGCAGCAACTAGCCTGTACTTTTTACCAATAACTTCCCATGGGCTCATTTTTGGGGTACCAGTCCTACCACATAGTGTCAACATTCAGCTGCTCCCTAAGATCTATGCATACCTTCAAAACCAGTACACATAGGTGACTTATTCTACCAAGTTTTGCTGCCAACAGGAGATACAACCTTGACCACTTATGAAACACAGATTCTGTATGATAACTTTGAGAACATTTCAGTATGATAACTTCCCAGAACATTTTCCTTTAATGATGCTGTTCTCCTTTTAATAACTGCTAATTATCTCAGCTTCATCAACATGAATCAAATGCTCCAGGAATAAAAGTTTCTCTTGTCAGTGGTCCTGGTATCTTGTTCATCCTAAACTGAACTGAACTACAAATATATTTACTTACTTCTTTGTTTGTTTATTTGTTTATTTATTCACTTTACATCCTGCTCACTGTCTCCCTCCCAATTACTTTGTCCAACACTCCTTCCTCCATGTACCCCATTCATTCTCTGTGGGGCTGGGAGCCTCCTGAGTATCCTCCTGGCCCTGGATTTTCAATTCTCTGTGAGGCTCTTTTTCATCCACTGAGGCCAGACAAGGTAGCCCAGCTATAAGAACGTATCCCATGTACATGTAAGAGATTCTAGGATAGCTTCTACTCCAACTGTTCATGACACACATGAAGTTCAAGCTACACATCTGCTCCATATTAGTCAGGGGCCTAGATACAGCCTATGTATGTTCTTTGTTTGCTGCATGTAGTAGTCAGGGTTCTCTAGAGTCATACAACTTATGGATAGTACCTATATAGTAATGGAATTGGTTACGGTGACTTGCAGTCTATAGTTCAGCTCCCCAACAATGGTCAATTGTGAAAGGGAAGTCCAAGGATCTAGTAGTTGCTCATTTTCACAAGGCCAATAGTTTCAGCTGGTCTTTTATCAAAGCAGATTCCAACAGATGGGCTGGCAAGTAATTGCAAACAGATGAAGAATAGTGAATCTTTCTGCTTTCAATGTCCTTATGTAGGTCTCTAGCAGAAGGTATGGTTCAGATTAAAGGTATGTACCAACTTGCCTGGATCTGGGACTTGTTTTGTCACAGGCTGACCTTGAACTCAGAGATCTTCTTGTCTCAATCTCCTGGAACTAAAGTCATGTACTACCTTGCCTGAGTCTAAGCTTTTCATAGCCACTATGTCTCAAGATCTCCATGCCAGGAGCCAGGTCACAAACTTGTATCTTCCTGCCACAAAATCTGGATCACAGGTGGGCCCCTCAATTCTGGATTATAGTTCACTCCATATATCATCAAGTTAACAACCAGGAATCCCATTCCAATCCACCCCTTGTTTACTTGACACAATTAATATCTCATGTCCACATGAAACAATACTCAGACATGAATACTCCTAACATGATATAACCTTTCCTCATACAATTATAAACACATTTGTAAATTTATAATGGAGCAATATCCCTTAGGAACATTCTTTTTGTTTCTTGACTTAAATACCAATTGATATTAAAGATATTGGAAGAAAGCACAAATAGACATACAAATGTGTTCTTAAAAAATAAAACATAAACTTTCATATTTCTTTATGATCCTTATTTCAGCAATTGGTCATGTAGCCTTAGATGGTATTTATAACTACTTTCCTCTACTACCCATTATGTATTTCCTCTGCCCTCTACAAGCACCTCAGCAGATCTTTGTTCTTTTCCTGGAGGAGTGACCCATACCTTCATTCCTGATGGGTCTGTGTCCTTTGTCAACCTGCTTGGATTAGGCAGTTGTAGTTTCTCATTGACTTTAATCACAGGACATGGTAGTACTAAGAGATGCCCTAAGGGATCTCATGCAATCCAGACATAATCCTTCTTACCTCAATTGTGGAGAAGTAATCCAATTTCCCAATGGTAATCTGGATCTATCACCCCTCCTAACACTGTTATTCCTTTCTTAGCCTGTTGATTTAGGGGCATTAGAATCCCACAATGACAAAGGGGAATACTTAGCTTCAAGTTCAATGGAATGTTAGTTGTGGTTCCTGGTAAGAGCACTCTTCCCTCTGGAACCAAAACTTCTAGACCAACAGAAGTTAGCATTGTGAGAAAAGGAAGCAAAACATTTCCTGATGGTCACTAGAAGTGATAATGAGTGGATCTGTTCCCTTTTCCATCCCTTGATACCTGGACCACTGGATCCTGGCTATGGGAGAGACTGTACCTATGGTCTGATGCTGATTCAAAGCATATACTGTCTTTTGAAGAACTCTGCTTCAGCCCTCCATGCTGCCACCACCTAACTGGCACTGTAACTGTGTCTTGAAAAGGCCGTTCCACCTTTCTATTGAGATGCTAAATCTTTTAACTCCAGACTCCATTTTAGAGAACCTAATCTAAGTTTGATCTCAGGTAAACTAACAGGCTGGTACCTAACATTAGTTCCCAAGTTGACCCTCCCCAACAAAACCTGAGTCTATTTCCAATCTCTAGGCTACAACAACAAGACCAGAGTATCCAGGTTACACTTCAACAAGACCAGTGTCTCCAGGTTATTCCCCCAACAAACCTGCACCCAAGGTTACAAGCCCACCCCTTGCCTAATGACCCCCAATGCAGAGGGGAACAGAAGTTTATGATATGACTCCAAGCACCAGCCAATCATGTTAAAGGCAACTGTAGCTTTCCAATTAGATGCTTGTACATGTACTCCCTGCTTTCTGCTTACTATAAAGCCTTGTCCCAATAGATACCACCACTACAACCACCACAAAAACCATCCTGTGTGACAGTGCTGCATTGGAGGTGTGGGTGGGTGGCTTGAGCTAGCTCAAATAGAATAAATACCCTGTTATGAGTTGCATGAGATCAGCTCCTATTTATGTTTTGGGTGATCACTAACATTTCCCTGGCACAACATTATCAGACCAGCTGTTTCAGGATGCTTGAAAATATAGTTAGGCCAGTGGATTCCATGATCGAGGGCCCACTGTCATACTTCTTTTACTGGGAAAGGAGTTCTTTACTCAGAAACAATACTGTGTGGAATACCATGACAATGGATAAGGTGTTCTGTAAGTCCATGAGTCATGGTTTTTGCAGAAGCATTACGTGCAGGAAAGGCAAATCTATAAACATAATAAGTATCTACTCCAGTAAGAACCAAACATTGTCCTTTCCATGAAGAAAATAGAACCTGCCACCAGGTTGCTGACTGATCACCTTGAGGAATAGTGCCTTATCTGGGGCTCAATGTTGGTCTCTGCTGTTGGAAGATCTGGCATTCAATATCAGCTGTAGCCAGGTCAGCCTTGGTGAGTAGAAGTCTCTGTTGTTGAGACCAACATAAACCTATCTCGGCCATCATGTCCACTCTTTTCAGGTGCCCATTGGGTAATGACTGGGATGGCTAGGGAAAGGCAGTGACTGTCCAAAGAACTGGTAATCTTCTTGATTATTGAACTCCTCCTCAGATGAAGTCACCTTTTGTTGAGAATTTCTCTGGGACACAAATATTTTCACATCCTTAGCCCATTTGGAGAGAGATCTATCTACATACCTCTCCAAAAGTCTTTCTAACCAATTTCCCAATCATGATCTTTTCAAGTCCCTGACCATCCAGACAATCCATTAGCTATAGAGTCAGTGAACAGTAGTACATCTGGCCATTCCTTCTTCCTAACAAACTGTAATACCATGTGCCTGAAGTTCTGCCCACTGTGGAGATTTTCCTTCAACTGAATCTTTCAGGGTTGTCCCAGAAAGGTGTTGTAATACTTCTGCTGTCTACTTCTGGGTGGTGCCTACATAATATGCAGATCCATCAGTAAATCAAGTCCTAGTCTTCTCTTCTTCAGTCAGCTGATCACAGGGGATACCCCATGAGGATATAGCTGTATGCTTGGGAGAAGATGGCATTGTAAAATTAGAGGCATTGGAGCAACTTCTTCAGGTAACTTGATGGTCCCTTCAGGACCTGCTTGGGCCTGATCAACTATATACCACTTCCATTTGATAATAGACTGCTGCTGTGCACATCCTAATTAATGACATGGGGGAGGGGATCTGATAACACCCAGCTCATGATGGACTGTTGAGCTCTCATGATAATTTGGTGTCCTATTGTCAAACATTCACTTTCCACTAAGGCCCAAATATCAGGCCAAGAGCTGTTTTTCAAAAGGAAAATAATTGTTTGCAGATAATGGTAGAGCTTTGCCACAAAATCCCAAAGTTCTCTTCTGTAATTCATCTTCAGGGGCCTGCCTCAGGCTCTGAACAGCATCTCTATGTGCCACCAACCTCTCAAGTTCTACCGAGTCTGATGGATTATATACTCCAAGTGGTAGAGTAGCCTGTACAGCAGCTTGGAACTGTTGAAGAGATTTCTTCTGTTTTAGGTCCCATAGAAAGCTAGCAGCTTTCTGAATCACTTGGTAACTGGGCCTGAGCAACACACCAAAGTGAAAAATGTGCTGTCTCTAGAATCCAAATAGACACACTAAATTTGCTTCCTTCTTGGCGGTGGGAGGGGTCATGTGTAATAACTTAACTTTCACTTTAGAAGGAATATTTCAGCAAGCCCCACACCACTTGACTCCTAACAATTTTACTGATTCAGATGGCTCTTGAATTTTGGTTGGATTTACATCCCATCCTCTGATATGCATATGTGTTGCCAATGAGTTCAAAGTGGTGGCTACTTCCTGCTCACTTGGTCCAATCAGCAAAATGTCATCAATCAAGTGCAACAATGTGATATTTTGTGGAAGAGACAGATGAGGAAGATCCCTTCTTACTAAGTTATGATGCAGAGCAGGGTATTTATAGAGGCAAAACTGTAAAGATATACTGTTGGCCTTACCAACTGAAAGCAAACTGCTTCTGGTGGTCCTTATGGACAGGTACTGAGAATAAGGCATTTGCTAGATCAATAGCTGCATACCAGGTACCAGGAGATGTGTTAATTTGCTCAATAGCAAAACTGCATCTGGTACAGCTGCTGCAATCTGTGTTACTACATGATTTAGTTTTCAATAGTCATTTGTCATTCTCCATGATCCATCTGTCTTGTGTACTGGCCAGATAGGAAAGTTAAAGGAAGATGTGCTGGGAATTCCTTGGTGGTAGTAATTCCTGCAGTCCCTCCAGGAGTACAATACTGTTTTTGATTCACTATTTTCTTTGGCAGAGGCAACTCTAAAGGCTTCTACTTAGTCTTTCCAACTTCACATAGCCCTCACTCCCCAGATTGGGGAACCAATGTAAAAATTCTGCCAATTTCTAAGTATATCTATCCCAATTTTACATTTCAGAAATGGGGAAATGACAACAGGATGTGTTCAGGGAATTACTAGACCTACTGTCAGTCAAACATCAGTCAAAGTTCCATTAATCACCTGTCCTCCATAAGCCCCTATTTTAAGGGGAGGGCCACAATGTTTCCTTTGATCTCCTGAGATCAGCATCAATTCAGAACTTATATCCAATCAACCGCAGAAAGTCTGACTATTTCGTTTCCCCCAGGGTACAGTTACCATTTTAAAAGGCCGTAAGTCCCTTTAGGGTAGAACTGAAAAAATGCTAACAGTAAAACTTTTAGGTGTCTTATCAAGATCCTTCCTCAGGGCAACCTATCCACCCCTTCATTTAAGGGGTTCTGGATCTGCAAACTTACTCAAGTCTGGAAATTGATTGGATACTCTGGCCTAGATTGCCTTTTGCCATGATCCAATGTAGTTTTTTTTCATTTGTTTGAGAATTTTTCTGCCTATACAGATCAAACAGATATGCAATGTTTTCCCTATTTATTTTATGCCTGGAAACACTATGACTGATTAGCCAGTACCAAAGGTCCATACAAATCATGCCATTATAAATTTCACCTCTCCTGGGCTGACATTATAGGCTAGGTCATTATAAATGTTGTTTTGTCTAAGATGCCCATTATAATAATTACAATCACCTTGTCTCTGGCAATTCAATGCTGCAACCTGGCCCTTGATACCTCAGGGCCCAATTAAATGGATTGCATTTAACTCATTCAATTGAGCAGCAGCATCTCCAACCAAAAGGTCTGGTACAAGGAAAAGGGCAAGAGTAAAACTCTTCAAATGTGCTGGTGCCCCTCTCACCAGCTTGCATCTTACAGGATTTATGAAAGACATGTCATCTGTGCCTCCCCACTGTGGAGGATTTTTAGGTTTTATACAACATATGCACTCTAACACTGCAATTTGCCTAAGCCTTAAATTCCCTTCGTCAACACACAGCCAAGGGTTTTCAGGCATATCCAAATTCTTTCCAGTAGTCCATCTTTTAATAAACACATCAGCCGACCATTCAAACAAATTTCTGACACCTTTTTTAAAAACTATGTGAGCTCCCATATTAAACCTAGACTCTCCACTCAAAGAGTCCATGTCAATAAACTCAGCCTGGCCTAGCTTTATGTTCCTTCCATGATTATCCTAAACCCTTAAATCCATTTCCACACATATTCTCCAAACTTATGCTCAAATTAATTAGCAAACTCATTAAGCTCCTTAGTAGTGTAGAACATTTTCTCATGGACTACACTTTCTACCTCTCCCCTAGGAGCCTGATTTGCCTTGAGTCTGATTATAGGTATTGAAGAAATTATGGGTGGGCCTTGAAGAACATCAATATTAACTTGCTCAGCATTGTCCTTTTTTTCTGCATTTATAATTTATTTTCTTTTTTTATTAGATATTTTCTTTATTTACAGTAAATTTCTCCTTTCCCAGTTTCCCCTCCAAAAATAAACGTACATACAAACAAACAAACAAAAACAACAAGAACAAGCCCCTGTTGCCTCCCCCCTCCCCATGCTCAGCATTTTCTTAAAAGAAAGTCACTGATGGTTTATCAGACTCTAAGGGATTAATTTCCTCTGTGAAAAAGTCACGATTTCAAAGGATGGGGAGGAGGGTACTACTTGCTCAGGTGAGGTAAACCCTTGAGATTCTGAAGAACCTAAGTTCTCAGCTTCAATAGGGTCCTCCCACATATCCCCAAACCCAAGTTATAGGATCCCATTCTTTGTCAATTAATGCCCTTACTTTACCTAATGACAGCCTCTGAGGCTGAGACTTGAATTTTCACTGTAATTCAGCCAAAATTATGCTAAGAGATTCAGTATAATTTTCTGCAACATGAGTTCTATGGCTGCTGTAGAGAAGATTCTCTTCAAGGGTACATTTAGAAGTCTTTGTATTGTTTATTTGCATCTGCAACATTTTATCATACACTTCATTCTTTTCCCGGTAGATTTTTCCTTTGATGAGTGTGAAGTGTTCTTCCTCATTTTTCTGACAACTTTAGGTTGAAAGTAAATTTTCTTCAATGTTAGAATGGATACTCCAGATCGTGTGTTTGGACCATTGGCTTGGAGAACTGTGCTCTTGCCTTTTACTCTAAGATAGTGTCTGTCTTTGTCACTTGTGGGTTTCCTGTTTGCAGCATACTATTGCACCCTGTTTACATATCCGGTCTGTAAGTCTATGCCTTTTATTAGGGAATTGAGTACATTGATACTAAGATATATTAAGGAAAAGTGGTTGTTGCTCCACGTAGTTTTTGTTGTTAGACATGGAATTATGTTTATTTGGCTATCTTCTTTTTGGCTTGTTAAAATTTTTTTTTTCTTTTTCTAGGGTGTACTTTCCCTCCTTGTGCTGGAGTTTTCCATTTGCTATCTTTTGAAGGGCTAGATTTGTAGAAAGATATTACGTAAATTTGTATTTGTCATGAAATATCTTATTGTCTCCATCTATGGTAATTGAGAGTTTTGCTGGGTATAGTAGCTTAGACTGACAATTGGGTTCTCTTACGGTATGCATGACACATATCCAGGATCTCTTAGCTTTTATAGTCTCTGGTAAGAAATCTGGTGTAATTCTGATAGGCCTGCCTTTATATGTTACTTGACCTTTTTCCCTTACTGCTTTTAACATACTTTCTTTGTTTTCTGCATTTGGTGTTTTGATTATTATGTAACAGGAGGAATTTCTTTTCTGGTCCAGTCTATTTGGAGTTCTATAGGCTTCTTGTATGTTCATGGGCATCTCTTTCTTTATGTTAGGGAAGTTTTCTTCTATAATTTTGTTGAAGATATTTTCTGGCCGGCCCTTTAAGTTCACTCCCTTCTATACCTATTATCATTAGGTTTGATCTTTACATTGTGTCCTGGATTTCCTGGATGTTTTGGGTTAGGACCTTTTTGCATTTTGCATTTTCTTTGACTGTTGTGTCAATGTTTTCTATGGTATCTTCTGCACCTGAGATTCTCTCTTTTACATTTTGTATTCTGTTGGTGATGCTTGCATATATGACTCCTGATCTCTTTCCTAGGTTTTCTATCTCCAGTGTTGTCTCCCTTTGAGATTTCTTTATTTTTTTTCTCCTTCCATTTTTAGATTTTGGATGGTTTTCTTAATTTTTTTCACCTCTTTGGTTGAGTTTTACTATAATTCTTTAAAGTATTTTTGTGTTTCCTCTTTAAGGGCTTCTATTTTTTACCTGTGTTCTCCTATATTTGTTTAAAGCTATTTTTTATGTCTTTCTTAAAGTCCTCTATAATCATCATGAGATGTGATTTTAAATCCAAATCTTGCTTTTATGATTTCTTGGGGTATCCAGGACTTGCTGTGGTGGGAGAACATTATTCTGGTAATGCCAAGTAAGGTTCTTGTGCTTGCTTTTTACCACCTGGTTATCTCTGGTGTTAGTCTTGCTGTCTCTGGCTGGAGCTTGTCCCTCCTGGGGATTTGTAAGCCTGTGTCAGCACTCCCAGGAGACCAGCTCTTTCCTGGCTTTACCTCTGTACAGCAGGCTATGGAACAGCCTGTGCTCTGGGTGCAAATGCGGACTGGAAGGATCCTTTACCAGCTGCTCCACTGTTCCTGGGCCCTGTGTTCCCCTGGCCAATCCCACATTGGACAGTTATTGGAGAGAAAGGAGCTATCTCACCTCTGAGCCCAGGAGTAATAGCACTCCTGGTAGAACACCCCTCTTTCTGGTGGTACCTGTGTATGGAGGGCTATGGAAAAACCTTAGCTACCAGGTGCAGATGACGACTGGAAGACTCATTCTTTTCCTTCATCACCTTTCCAGAGATACTAAAAACAAAAAGCTAGCAATATCCTTTTTTGACTCCCCCCCCTTAAAAAATTGTACTAAGTTTGGTACAGCAGGTCACCTAATTCCTTGACAATTACAACTGATAGATCAAGATAATCAAAGACATTAGCTTCTTTAAGCTTGAAATATAGTTTCCACCACAGGCCTTCAATATTCTCTGAGCTCCCAGGAGAGAGAGTATTTGCAGAGGTTTCACAAGTTGAAGGAGCTAGTTAATTAGTAGGCATTGTCAAATTATTAAACCAATCCAAGATGTTTAAAATACTAATCCTTATATTTCTGCTCCTCCAGAATCACTCCCAGGAAAAACTTTTGTATTAGTCAGAGTTCTCTAGAGTCACAGAACTTACAGATACTCTCTATATAGTAAGGGAATTGGTTATGATGACTTAAAACAATCTGTAGTTCAACTCCCCAACAATGGTCAGCTGCGAATGGAAAGTCCAAGGATCTAGTAGTTGCTCATTTTCACAAGATTAATTGTTTCAGCTGGTCTTCTCTAAAAACAGATTCCAACGGAGGTGATGGCAAGTAAATGAAAGCAGGTGAAGAATAGTGAATCTTCCTTCTTCCAATGTCCTTATGTAAGTCTCCAGCAGAAAGTATGGCTCAACTTAAAGGTATGTACCACCATGCATTGCATATCTCTGTCATTTCTTCATAACTGCAAACTGCAGATTTCTAATATTATAGAGTAAGAGAATAAGACTGAAAATAGACTTTTACACTACAGAGTAGAATGTAATGATAAATTTTGGAGACAATCATGGAAGAATGGTAAAGAACCCTAGTTTCACCTGGATTTTATTTCTTGTTTAAAATATTTGACACAACTGTAATGGTACTTTATCACTTTTAATCATTGTATGTATTTGAAATATTAGAAAGATTTTTAAGTTACATTAATGCATTTTGTGGGTGCTATCATTGTGGAGTATGTGTGGAGGTCAGAGGTCAAGTTTGCCAAGATTGAACTTAGTTCCTCAGGTTTGGTGGCAAGTATCTTTACTTAGTTTCCTCTCTAGCTCAGGACTTGATAGAAATAGGATCTGAGATAAAACAGTAGCTTTATACCTTGACCTTAAGTCACACAAAGTACAAAGACAAGAGAACATAGAAGTATCCCTGTAAGATTCTGAAATCTGATGAAAATAAAAGCCTCAAGATACAATTCTGCTTACTTATGGGAAAATGCTACACCATGAGTTGTTATGGTCAGGGTGGAAACAAATGTTAAAAGCTAATAGCTGGCACAGCAGATACAGGAAAGTTCTTTGCAAGGGGGATGTAATGAGTTTCTTGCATGTCATCCAGAAAGCAGAAAGGAGTGAGGAATCCTCACAAACTTCTTTTTGACCTCCATACATGCCATGACCCATACCCTGTAATGTAATTGTACCATGTAATATTATATAATAAAATAGTCTTATATCAACTTGACATGAGTTATCTTGAAGGAGATACCCACAATTCAGAAAATGCCTCAGTAAGATCTGGCTGCAGGGCATTTTCTTTTTACTTTTTTTTTTTTAAAAAAAATGTTTATTATTAACCTTATTTTTTTACAGTCTGGTCATTATCTCCCTCCCAGTCCACCCTCCCACAATTCCTCATACCATTCTTCCTCACCCTTCTCCAAGAGGATGTCTCAATTCCCCAATTCCCCAACCTCCAACCTGTACACTGCACCAGCCACCTGACATCCCTAATCCCTGGGAACTCAAGTCTCTTGAGGGTTACATACATCTTCTCTCACTGAAGCCAGACCAGGCAGGCCTCAGTTGTATATGTATGTGTTGATGGCTGCCTGGTTGATGGCTCAGTATCTGAGATATCTCAGGGTCCGAGGTAGTTGAGACTGCTAGTCTTACTATGGGGTTGCTCTCCTCCTCAGCTTCCTCCAGCCTTTCCCTAATTCAACCATAGGGGTCTCCAACTTCAGTCCATTAGTTGAGTGTAAGTATCTACACGTATCTCAGTCAGCTATTTTTTGGGCCTCTCGGAAGACAGCCATTCTAGGTTCCTGTCTGTATAAGGACACTATAGCATCAGTAATAGTAACAGGCCTTGGAGCTTCCCCTTGAGATGGATCCCAAAGTCACTTCCTTCAGTCATTTCTGCATCTTTGTCCCTGAAGTTCTTTTAGAAAGGAATAATTCAGGATCAGAGTTTTTGATTGTGGTATGGCAAGCCTATCCCACAACTTGATGTCCTATCTTTTAACTGGAAGTGGACTCAACATTTTCCCTCTCCCCAGTGTTGGAAATTTCATCTAAGGTTGCTTACTTTGAGTCCTCTGAATCTCTCTACTCCCAGGTTGTAAGTACATTCTAGAGGGTCCTCCCACCTTCTACTTCCAAGATTGCATATTTCCATTCCTCTTACTGGCCCCCAGGTCTTCTCTCATATTCACTCCCTCAATACCTGATCATGTTCACCTTTTCCCTTCCTCCTCCTCTGTCATTCCCTCCCTCTGCCCCCATGACTGTTTTTTTCAAGTATGCCTCCCAAGTATGATTGAAGCACCCTCACTTAGACCCTTTGGCTTGTTAACCTTCTTGATTTCTGTGGATTACCTCCTGAATATTCTGTATTTTTTTTTTACTAATATCCACTTATCAGTGAGTTGACTTACTTCAGTCAGGATGTTATTTTGTAATTCCATCAATTTGCCTGCAAAACTCATAATGTCCTCATTCTTAATAACTGAATAGTAACACATTGTGTAAATGAACCATAATTTCTGAATCCATTCTTCAGTTGTGGGACATCTGGGTTATTTCCAACTTCTGGCTGTCACAATAAAGCTGCTTTGAATATAGTGGAGCATATGCCCCTGGGGCATGGTGGGGCATCTTTTGGGTGTATGCTCAAGAGTGGTATAGCTCAGTCTTCAGTTAGATCTATCTCCAATTTTCTTAGGAACCTTCAGCTTGATTTCCAGATTGGTTGTACTAGTTCCCAATCCCACTAGCAATGAAGGGGTATTTCTTTTTCTCCACATCCTCCTAAACAAGTGCTGTCACCTGAGTTTTTGATCATAGTCATTCTGATTGGTGTAAGGAAGAATATCAGGGTCACTTT
>JADRCD010084605.1:7500-10894 GCA_019843815.1 Montemys delectorum | reverse complement strand
CTCTCTCTCTCTCTCTCTCTCTCTCTCTCTCTCTCTCTCTCTCTCTCACACACACACACACACACACACACACATACACATACACCTTAAAATAATAGAATGTTCTGTTTTTCAGCGTTTCAGACAGCGCATGGCCTTGGCGAATCTCCTCTGCACAGGTCCAATTGCACTGCTTGCAGGTCAAATTCATGCCTAGTTCCCTGATGCCACTGACCTGGGGGGTGTCTGACTGGGGCTATTCTCCAGGGAGGCTCTCAAGCACTAAGTTCCCAGGGAAAGGAGAAGATGGGTCAGAAACCAGCATGGATATTGGTGTGTGTGAGTTCTGAGACTTCACTGGGTTGGTTAATGGACACACATGGCTCTGTGCCAGCACCTGGCTCTCAGAACCCATCCGCCACCAGCCAAGCTGAGCAGAGGCTTGTCACTTTCCAGAAGGCGCTAACAAGCAGACCTTCTGCTGGGCCTCTTGTAAGATGGACGGTTGAACCTGTCCTGTGCCTTGAAGGTCAGTGGACACAGTCTGGCAGGCTGCCTAGGGGACGAGGTTTGGACCGGCAAGATGTGTTACTGAGCTGGCAGCCTCCTCTCACGATGGGGGTCTAAGCAGTCATCGGCAGATCCTGTGTTCCTGGGGGAGGCTGGCTACAGGGACAGTGGCACGGTTCTGGGGAACCAAGGGTGACTGAGCTTCAGTAGTGAGGGCTCCAGAGGAGCACAAAGCCAGGCTCATGGTTCAAGTTGTGAGTTTGCACCTGCTCTGGGAAGACTCTGAGAGGCCTCCCTCCTGCAGTACACAGCAGTTGCACCCTCATCCCCACTCCATCCAGTACATCCCACGGCCTTCTACGGTGGGGGTGGGGCATTGGCAGGGAGCAAGACAGGGAGATCAGTCTGGATCACACACACCTTTGCCAAGGGTCTCAACTCCCTGTGTTCTGGTTTCTACTTCTGTCACTGTGATAAAACATCTAGACTGAGAGGGGCGGGGAGAGGGGAGGGGTTCATGGGGTTTGCAGTCCCAGGCTCCAGTGCATCACTGTGTGGAAGTCGCAGTGGCAGGAGCTTGAGACAGCTGGTCTGTCACACCATATCCACGGTTAAGAGCAGAGAGAAACCAAGGTGCCCCTGCCAGCTGCTTGCTGCTCTGCTCAGCTTAGTTTTCTTCAATCATACCGTTCAGGGTCCAGCCTAGGGAATGGTGCCGCCCAAATTCAGAGTATAATTTCCCATCTTAATGAATACTTAAGACATTTCCTATGGGCGTGCCTCCGACCCCCAGCCAACCTCACACAGACCACCCCTCAATTGACACTCCCTTCTTAGGTGATTCTGGGCTGCAGCAAGCTGACATTTAAAGTGAACATCACAGCTTGATACTGAAGTTTTTCCAGAAGATGCTGGGCTCCTGAGAGAGGCTGAACTTGCTGCTCTCATACAGGCTCCTGACTAGCCAAACATGGTTCATTATGAGACCTTGGCAGGTGATAAGTGAATCTGTGAGTGAGCGGCAAAAGTCAGATAGAAGGCTCTAGGATTGGCCCAAGGACCAGTAAACCTTTTGGCTCCATGGTAGATCCCTGCTCACTTCCTACCATTGACTCATCCTATTTCCCACTCAAAACACACAACTCTCTTTTGCTGTTCATGTGATCTGTTATATCCACTGGGAATTCCTTGTCCCACCCCTTTCCTGGGCTGGCTGGTTTGTCATCACTCTTCAGGTCCCAGTTCAAGTGTCACCTCCCAATTAGTCTCACAACAACCACGGAGACTCAGTCTCCTGTGAGCTGTCCCATGGAGTTATCTTCTCCAGAAGGGACTGAGGTGGCTGGAAGCAGTGACCACCCCGGCCTTGTGCTTACCTCCTCATTCAGGATTTCATCGTAGTGTCCTCTAAGATACAAACACCCAGTCAGGACAGTGGTCTTCCATGGTCTCCACCATCCTTAGGGCCTGATCCTAATGGCTACATTATCGAGTGTTTGTTGGATAGATAAAGGATCCATGAAGGCCACCTGCTGAGCCTTAACCTTAACCATCTCAGTTTACATGGAGCGTCTACTATACATCTCAGGGTGCTTACCTCTCCCACGAACCTGTTGGAGCATGTGTGTAAGAGAATTTGGCTAACTTTTGTCTTTCTGTCTAGAGTCTTGAATAGGAGAATACACACTTGCTGAGTGAGTGAATCAACTTCCCTTAGACCGACAGGAAACCCACGAAGAACCCAGGTGGTTCTTTGGGCCTTCCTGATTGTTAGATCTAAAGAGGCTATCATGGACTGGAGAGGTAGCTCAGCAGTTAGGAGTGCGTACTGTTCTCAGAGAGGACCCAGCTGAGTTTCTGATACTCATGTTGGGGAGCTTGCAACAGTCTGTAACTCTAGCTCCCAGAGCCCTGACACCCTCCTCTGCCCTCCACAGGTGCTACTCTTCATGTGCACATACCCATGATGTGTGTAGACACACATGTGCACCATTAAAAAGCATACAAATAATTTTAAAAAGAGGATATCACCATGCAATTTTTTTGTCTTGAACTTTTAAAAAAAATATTTATTTATTTATTATTATTAAATGTAAGTACACTGTAGCTGTCTTCAGACAGACCGGAAGAGGGTGTCAGATGGTTGTAAGCCACCATGTGCTTGCTGGGATTTGAACTCAAGACCTTCAGAAGAGCAGTTGGTGCTCTTAACCACTGAGCCATCACTCCAGCCCCCTTGAGCTTGTCATCTAACTGTATAAAGTCTCAGGAGATCTCAGAAGGATGCTCAAGCTTAACAGCTGCTAAACTGACATTCTAGCAGAAGGCAAGTGAAACATCCCCTGGGCTGTACACTCTTTGATATAGAACTCCATCTCTAATAGTCAGTCCAGCCTAAAGAAGCATGAAGGGAAATTCCGAAACCCGAGGAGTGCTGGGCTAAAGCAGGGTGGGTCCCTCCTTTTCAGGACTTCTCAGAGCCTTGACCACACAGATTTATGTTGTAACTCATATTATATGGGAAAAGGCCTGAGGATAAAGCGCCACTCACACTTGTTAAACATGAACATCAGCGATGATGTCCTCACCATCCCTACCTATTAGAGAAGAGTTACATAGAAGTTAATGACTGATATCCAAAATGCCTAGTTACCTAGGCAATGGGGCACAGTGCAGACATCACATCATAGTAGATATGGCCAGTTGACTCAGTCTGAAACAGTAGTGGTGGGTTAGGAAATCTCTACAGTATGTTGTGCATGCATGGTGCAGACATGTGACATGTTAACATCCCTGCACTCATCTTTGCAAATACCAGGAAACTGGTCAGATGAGCTCCCTGGGCTCTCTGCCTACGGCTGGGGCTATTTCTCTTACCTAATCCTTTCCCTCTGTGAGGGAGGTG
>JADRCD010084605.1:0-2500 GCA_019843815.1 Montemys delectorum | reverse complement strand
CAACATAGCTTTGGTGCACAGACTGAAAAGATAGTCATTAAAGGTGAGAAAAACAAATAGCCAGGAAAAGACTGTCTCTATCAACTGTTCACTCTGGCTTCAGAGGATAATTTTTTCTTTCAAAGTAAGATCACGAGAAGTCGATTTATGCTCTTGGAGCCAATGCGAATGCTAGGTTTGAACCGTATCCATTTATCAGCTCCCAGAGTGCTGATTGATGGCCCAACTATCCTACTTTGTATTCTGACCAGCTCAGAGCATTAACTGACAGCAGGGGAAGAAATATCCCCCATCTCACTGAGCCTGACGGGTTACAAATGAGCATGACTTGATTTTTCTGCTGTGGAAAATTAGTGTTTTGAAAATCTCATTAGAAATTAGTCCTGAAAGCTGTTCACAAACTCGGATGTTTGGCTCATCCCTCTGTACCTGTTTTGGCCATTTGATTTCCTAGCGACACCCAACAAGATACCAGGGCTTGTGCTTTAGAACAGCCTGGGTTGCCTTCCTCATCTGCATCTAACCCTTTGGTCATCATCCAGCCTGTATTCAGGAGGACATGCCCTCCCGCTTGCCCGCTGCGTGGCTGGCATGTCCAGAAATCAGTGGTGAGTGACACACAGACCAGTGGCCAGTGTGTGAGGACCAGGTATGCCAGTGTGAACTGACCTGAGCTTCAAGACCCTAGCTTGCTTGGGGTGGGGTATTGGCACCCACCTTGGGTGGCTTGCTCCTAACTCTCAGATGTTAGTGAAGACTCAACTGCCCCCTCCCCCCCCCCCCTGTGGTGGTGGCTCCTGGAGTCATCTGCAAGGCTCAGGGGTGTAGCTCCTCAGGCCACGACACTGCACTCGGATTTTGTGGATCTAGGACGGGGTTTCTGGCTCTGAGTTTCTCTCTCTCTCTCTCTCTCTCTCTCTTTCTCTCTCTCTCTTTCTTTTCTTTTTTCTTTTTTATACATCATTCACTTTACATTTCTTAGTTTGTAGGCCAGACTGGTTTCAAATTCCCAATGATCCTCCTGCCTCTGCCTCCTAAGGGCTGAAATTATAGACACGTGCCACGTGTCACAGGCCCAGCTCCCTATAGTGTCTGGAGAATCTGCTCCAGTCACTGACAAATGGCATTGGCTGAGGAGCCCAGGCTCCTAACGTTCTAAAGCAGCCCTAAGCCTGTATCCAGGCTCCAAACCAAAAAGAGGGCCTATGCTGCGCGCTGTAGTCTGAATGTGGCTCATCCCCCCACTGGTGCATGAGTCTAGACGCTCTGTCTCTGCTGAGCTGATTTAGAAGGCTGCAGAGCCTTTGGGCGGTGGAGCCTGGAGGAAGTGGCCCTCTAACAGGTGGCTCTTGAGGTTCACGAATCCATCTTGCTTCCTGTCCTGTCTCTGCTTCCTGGTTAGCTGAGATGTGAGCAAGCAGATGCCACAGGCTGCCACAGAGCTGTGTCGAGGTCCTCAGCTTCCCACTGCTGTGATGGCCCGTATCCCCTCAGACTGTGATCAGGACAAACCCTTTCAGTTGTTTCTTGTCAGATATTTGATCACTGTGACAAGAAAGATGATTGACAGGTGGCAAGGGCAGGAACCCTCTGGCTTGGGAAAACCGCCCAGCAGCTCTCTCTCTCTCTCTCTGACCCTCATCACAGGGATTCCCAAAGACTTCTAGATCTACTTCCTCTTGATTCTGAGCATCTGCTGCCCCTCATCCACTCTCCAGCCTGGGGATGTCCACTCCCTCGAGGCCTCCTGGCCTTTTCTTTCCTTGACCTCAGCCTTGACTCTGAGCTTTTAAAATACTAGATAGACCACAACACCCTTCAGAATCAGGCCCATGGGGAACCCTGCTGCCTACAGACCAAGGCTCATACAGGACCCCCAGGACCCTTGCAGTCCCTCCCTTTCTCACTGAGCAGCTCCAGATGCTTTGAGCCTCTGTGCCTTTGCTGCTACTATTCCCTCTGCCCAAAGGTCCCTTCCCTTCTCTCTTCAGGTGAGCTTTCAAGACTCTGATGGATGCCACTGCTACAATGTCTACTCTTCACCCGAGTGGCATTTTTGTCTTAACTCGTGGACTTAAAACATCTCTTTATGCATCCAGCTTGTCCTCCAGACTGGGTAACCCTGGTGTCACATGTGTTTAGGAGATCTCAACATCACACTTGTTGAATGAAGTCAGAGAGAAGGGAGTCGCAGGGCTGGGAGGACCCTGGGGCTGGTACATGCAGGCCAGAGCCAGTCCGAAGGTCACCCTAGTGGGGGAGCTTCTGTCCGGTCTCTCTTGGACCTGCTTTGGTGGAGCCACAGCTGTGCCTGCCTAGTAACCTGGCTCCATGCTGGGGGCTTATCCACCACTCACCATGTCTGTCCTCTCAGGAGGTGGAGGGAAAGGTACAGAGATCCAGGAGAGAATTTAGAGAGCCTTGGGGAGGCTACAGGGGAAAGACGTCAACACAGTCACAGAGGGCCCAACTAAGGAGAAACATCTTCCAGCTGGATTCA
>JADRCD010084591.1:0-10606 GCA_019843815.1 Montemys delectorum | reverse complement strand
TGTCTGGCCCAACTGAATTAATCATTGCTCTGAAGTTTGACATGCTCTTATAAATTCTGCTTCCTGATCCTTTAACATCTTCATGTTTGGATGCCTGTGACCTTGGTAGGCGGTTACAAACACCCTTGCCTGAATCAGTTGTCTTATTCTCCTTTTAGCTGATATACTGAGTTATCAGTTTTTCTTGTCTCGCAGTGTTAGTGAAGCAGAAATGACATACAACAACCTTTAATATTTAATATTTATAATTTGTTCAGATTATGCATATCCATATACTCATGACACTACAATAATCAAGGTAATGGATTTTTGTAACATCTCCCAAAGTTTACTCATGTATTGTTACAGTTTTATGTGTATTCAGAATGCTTAATTTGATACCTATATTTTTCAGTTTGGCTGTACAAATTGGAAATTATTAACTATGTACACTACTTTGCACAAAATATATTTATAATCTTTCCAACTTTAGTAAGATTTATATATTGATCAATTCTTCTTGTCTTTCTGCCTTCCATCCTATGGTAAGAATTTTTGTATTATTTCCTGTGAATTTGACTGTAATACTTACCACATTTAAGTACAATAACCAGTGTCTACCCTTTTGTCCCTGGCTTCATTCAGTTTGTGTATCTTCCTCATTTGCCCATGTTGATTCTGACTGAAAGATTTTCTTTGGAGAATAACACAAAATTGTATTATTTAAAAAGTAATTCTTTTAAAATTAGCCTACATAACAATGATGAAATCACTAAACTACATCTAGACTTAAATTTTTTATTATACTTTGATAATAGACTGATCTAGAAATTATTTAAATAATTCTATACTTTCTTCACAAAATATTTGCTAAATCTCCATAAACATCCTGTGTAACCTACACAGTTATGCTTTGTGTATGAAAACTCAGGAAAATACCTCATAGTTGTATGAACCCAGGAAACATCAAAAACAGGTGTTAGAGTTAGAAAATTGTCTTGAAAAGGTGCATTTTATGAAGAAGTTAGCTGATAATCACACGAAAAACTATTCTAAAATTTATAGAAAATTGTAACAAATGCTTCCTCGATGACACTGCTTCTAGAAGATATTGTTTGGATGTGAATGTGAACTGAGAGTAACATCCATTCAAAAGTAATAAACTGAAATGATGTTTTAGGGGTTGAATGCTATAGAGATGCATCACACAGAGCCTTCTCAGACAACTACAGTCTAGAAGCAGAGAGGAGGATAGACTATTTGATAGCATACTATTCAAAATCAATTGTTAAAGTAACAGTTTTCGTGTTCAACATGATGGATGCATACAAATTATTAAAATATTTAAGAATTTAAATGGTTGATTAAAATAAATAATTTGTCTAAATAATGGAAGAAATAGGAACATAAGATAAAGAGTTACCCGATGACTTGTGCTAAATTGGAGGTGTGGTCTAGATAGAGCATTATAAGTTAAATATATTCAGGCAAATTGAGTGACTATATTACAGTTATTTATACTCAGTTTCTGCCTGACCAGTAGCACAAACATGGATTGTATTTATTTATGTTGCCTCAGATATAGTATAGCAAAATAGGTAGACTTTTTGTTAATATCAAACCAATTTAACCATTAAAAAACCTGGGATAATGTAAGGTTTATACATTTTTTTCCTGCATTCAGATATGTCTCTTCAAAATATGGATGGCCATTTTCAGCTACTTTCTATAGTTTCTAGAGACTAGATCTCAGATTGTCTGTTCCATTCCTATGTAGAATGATGGTAGAAGAAACTGAATTTAGTTGCTTACTTTTTCTTTACTTAGAAACCTTTGTCCAAGTTTTTTGTAAGCTTTAGAGGCGGCAAACTTCACATAAAATAGTTCTGTAGTAGATAATAATAGTTAAAAAAATAAATCCCCTATTCTTTTTACAGAGGATCAGGATTTCAAGTTCTAAGTAGTTCACATATTATAAATCAAGTGCCTTGATTCATATCCTAACTTCCCAAAACACTTACCAGAATGAAGTTAGAGAAGTTTTGACATATAAGAGCTAATATTTATATCACACACACACACACACACACACACACACACACACACACACACACACACAGGAAGTCTCTCAAGGGTTTCTATCATTAGTGTGAGCTGCATAGAGTGACAGGGCTGGGAGAGCTAAGAGCAATTAATTTTCTCTTTTATTCCCCTTGTGACACTCTTACCTCCCAGTTGTGTGACTCTTTCTGTTTTGAAATAGTGATCTTTAGGAAAAGGGTAGAAACTGAACCCAAGTGGGTTTGCCTGTATAAAGTATATATGACAATGGTTTTCAAATAAAAAATAATTTCTGATTTGCCTGAAATACCATATCAGTGTGTTTCTGTGTATTTAAGGTTCTGGGAAATAATGATGTGCAATTTTTATTAAATTCATTCCTTTCATGTCTGTTTTGTTTTTTCAAGGGATCTTGAGGGATCTTGATGAAAGTTCATGGAAACGTGTTGACTTAAGTAAATCTGGAAATATATGGAGATTCAGGAATAAAAATACAGCTAACCTTTGTAATGATTTTAGATTATATAATAAATTACTAGTGGAGGTGCTTTTCATAGTTGTACTTGATGGAAATTCTGAATGCAGTGTAACTAGTAATGCACCAATGAAATAATCCAGAGTGGAATATGGTAATTAGTTTTCTCCAGCTGGGGTGTTAAAGATAATTTATTGTTGTTTGTAGAGTAAATTATATGTTAGTAAAATAGATAATAAAATACCTGTATGACTGATGTTTAGTTTTCTATAAGTATACACATAAATTATTGATACATGGTTGAAAAATGTTTCTATATAGAAAGTAAACATATATGCATACCTCCTACTTCAGTCTCAGAGAAGTAGAAGCTGTGACACCAAAGCAGTAATGAACACACTTCCTCACTTCTTCAATAAAAATAACTAGAGAAACCTCTACACATAAATAATATTAAATCTGGGCAAAAACTACCCAATACATTTGAATCATGTTTTATTGTGTCAGGAAACAAAGATGGTGAAACAAAATGTTGAGTATGTAAGAAGGACATAGATTTGGTAGAAAGGGCTTTCAGCAGTCAAGATGGATTAAGCATAGTCACAAGATATATTGGCAGTAGAAACTGATAAAAGAAAATAATTAATACTCATGAATCCAATTGGCCCATATAAATGAGTAGGGGTAGCATATAGACCTATAACAAACAAAGAGACCACATTAGTTATCTAAATGTTTTTCAGAATGAACTCATACATCTCCTATATGTTCTTCTAACTCTATAATTACTTTTTTGATGTTTGTCTGGCTTCTCACTCATTTGCATAGTTACCTATAATACACTGTATTCTTTTTTTGTGTGTGTGTGCAGAAAATAAATACAAAATTTATTAAAACACCCACAATATTTTAAAGATGCCAGAAGTAATACAGTTCACAAACCCAGTTGTTTGTGTAAATTATAATAAAATACAAATCAAAAAAGGATACATACTTGCAATTTCTAGGCACACTAAATTAAATTTACTGAAACACTGGGGGAGAAGGAAGGGGAAGGAAGGCAGTAGCTCAGGAGACAAACCAATAAATTGGAAGGAAAATATTAACAAAAAGGTTAAAATTATAGAAAATAAAATTATCAGCATAAATTTACTGTACTAAGATATCTACAGTTTAATAATACGCATCCTATTGCCTTGAGACATTACAAAAACCTACCATTCATCCATCAACCCCAGATAAACTTCATTTTAAGTAGCCACAGTTTACAAAGTCAAGACGGAATATTCAAGTATGGTTGTTAAGTTCACCTCCACTGGAAGTCAGGTAACCAAACAGGAATTCAAAGAGATAAGAAATAAAACACATCCAAAAGCTACAAGAGTTCTAGATCAAGTCTAAAGCATTAGTATGCTGTGAGACAGTCAGTCCTTGCTTCTTTAAACACAAGAAAAATAAATGACATCATTCCTGTCTCTCTCCCTCTACATCAAAAGAAAAAGAACAAAAATCTATATTGGAATCAAGAAAATTTGGGATGTCCAGATGAGTCAGTTGGTATCTGTCCACATATGAAAAGTGAGGGTTCCCCTGAATGACGAGCAGTTGGAGCGAGAAGAGCATGATTGACAGACACCCTATAGAAAACATCCCCGATATCATAACAGAAGCAGACAAGGAGCAGGCTGAACGGCTCACTGATCCTCAGGCACGAAGCCCAGAGCCCGGCTTCTGTGCTGAGATCCTCCTCAGGCGAGAAGCCTATTGCTTTGCCCTCTCAGGAAGGCGGCGCTCCCAGAATCATCTATGCGCTTATGGGTAGAAATGGGCTGTGAGCCTGGGTTAGTGTATGCACCTCCAATGAGCACACTGTATTTTTAACCATAGACACTATGTCATTGTCATACAACTGACACCTAAACTACACTCATTGTCTTGTTATCACTGTGTATTCATAGAATCTCTCCATACTTCTCACTGCCCCATTGACTTGGGGCCAGTGCTTTATTTTTCTCTAAAAGATTTACTAGGTTAGAAATCTCATAGATATGGTACAATGGAGTGTTTCTTCATGTCTATTAGGTCTACAAGTATTATTGAAAATGACAAGAAATGTTACGGAGGATGAAATAGATTCAAGATGAATCATAGAACTATATGTAAATGCTAAAGCCTTAAAGATACTGTGAGAAAGCACAAGAGTAAATGATCACAATATCTGAGTTAGTGATCCTTTGTAGATGAGATGCCAGAAATTGAGGTTGCTGTACAAGATAGTAAACAGAGCAAATATTTCTTTTGAAATGTTTATTAACCTCTTGAATGATAAAAGCTATTGCCATTGCTTTTGGTTGTCATCCAAACTTTGATTGTAAGAGTGTTGCTGAAGACACCAGACACTTTAATTGAAAGTCATAGGCAATAAAGTCAATGCTGATCAGAAAGCCTTCTTCCCATATGCTGTCTTGCAGAGGGCCAGGGTGTACTGTATGGGCAGCTTGTATGCTCTCTTAGTAGCTAGCTAGGGTTTCCATTGCTGTGTTAAACTCCGTGACAAGAGTTAATTTTCTCTTACAGCTTATAATTCCAATGTCTTGGGAAGGTCAGGAAATCCAGACAGGATGTCAGGGCAGGAACTTGAATAGGAACTAGAGCAGTGGATGAAGGCTACTTACTGGTTTTCTCCACATAAGCCATTCTTTAAGTAAGCAAATTTGTTCAATTTCTGTGGGATGGCAAACAGTTTCACAATTTGTACCAATTTAACTCACATCAACTTTACACATGGTTTCCAATTGCTTCATTTTCTAAATAAATTGATCATTTCTATTCTTCAGTATTAGCCAGTGGGACCATTAGTGTTTTGTGGGTTTATTTTTTCAGTATCTCTACTTCATATACTTTTAATATTTAATAACCATTAAGGTGTCCTCTTTGGTATTCATTCAAATCTATTTAGCACTGATATTGTTTTCTCTAGATTTATTGTTACTGATAAGTATTTCATTTTATGACATATATTGATAACCATTTTCATACTCCTAAGCTCTACTTTTAATATCAAAGTTGCTTCTTTTGAGGAATAGTTTTGCTTTTGTTTTTATAAAGACAGGTTTTACTGCACAGTCTTGTCTTGTCTTGAGTTTTCATACTAGACAAAGTTGACATAGGCATCAGTCTGCCTGCGTCTGCCCTTACAGTGCTAAAATTGAGGCTGCCATTTCGATTTCTATTCTCTGAAGTTACTACTTTTGTGTATACACTGCTAAGTTATTTTCTATTCAAGGGATTTGACAATTTCATATATGTACATAATACAGTCTGGTTATTAACTTCGTTCACCCTTTCCAATCTTACTACCATACCCTTCAACCTTCCTTTCCCTGTTTCTTTTACAACTTTATTACTTTTTGTTTATAGTGTGACCTATTTTGATCAATCATGACTCTCTCAATTATCATTGGATTTGGACTCTCCATTGGATTCTGATAGACTTCCTAGTAGGTATATAACTGAAGGCTATGAGTCTTCTTTTCATTAAATCTATTGATAGGCTGTTATTCCTTTAATTGTTGTAAAACTATTGCACCAGTAAGTATATCCTGACTAGAAGATGGTGTTATAGTTTTGTATGTGTAATAAAATCACATATCACTTATAATATACCATACAACCATGATGTTTGGTGGCTTCAACAGTAGGTTCTTATCATCCCTCTTTCCTGTATTTTATTTTTTGACACAGTATAAATTGTTTTGATTAACCTTGAACTGTGTATCCCAGAGAAGATTAGAATTTTCAGTCTTCCTGGATTAAGGTGTCAAGAATCTGGGATTACCTGCCTATATCTTTAGTTTGATTTGGGGAGTTGAAAATATTATTTCATTTCCCCCCACTGATATTGGGTAGAACTTGTATTGGTCATTTCTTCTTTGAAATTCTGCTCTTTAACTGTCATGATGAGTATCTATCTATACATGTACAGTTTATTTCTGAGTCCCCTCTTCTGTCCCTTTGACCCATTGATACAAATGCATTCCAGGACTGTAACATATAAATAAGTTAATCATCTCTCTGGTAATTCTTGATTTCCTGTGCACTTGAGCATTCACTCTACTTATTTTCAAGATTTCTTCTTCCTCCCTCTGTCTCTCTTCCTCCCTCCCTCTGCTCCCCTCTCTACCTCCTTTTATTCTTTCTTTCTTTCTTTCTTTCTTTCTTTCTTTCTTTCTTTCTTTCTTTCTTTCTATCTTCCTTTCTTCCTTTCTTCCTTCTTTCTTTCTTCCTTCCTTTCTTGTTCTGATCTGACTATGTAGCCCATGGCTGGTCTTAGAGTTACCTATGTGGGTGACACAAAATCTCAAATTTATGGAAAAACATGTAATACACTGAAAGACTCTGGAGTGGCTATTGGGTGCTTGAGTTTGGGCCCTAGTGGGAGGTGAATGTAGTAGTAGTGAGAACATATGGACAATATCCAAGGTGAGACAGAAAACAATATACTTGGGCTGAGAAAATTGCTAACTTTTTCTTTCGAACTTTAATGATTAGGGTACAATTGGGCTTCTTTTGAAAGTAACAGAGGTAAATAGCTCTGTAAGGAAGAAACAAAATCATTTTCAATTATACTGTAGCTGGAAGAATCCTCTTGTGTTGAAGGTAAGGTGCAGCTATAATTATTTAGCACATGTGAGAGGTTTCAAAAGACTCAATCAGGGACAAGACAAGGCTGTCTACTCTCCCCATATCCATTCAATAGAGTTAATTAAGTTAGGTTCCAGATACAAAACATCAAACATTGAGAAAAGGAACACTATGTGAGTCAGTTAGTACAGAGCTAAATTCAATACTAGGATGCCCTGTCTTCAGAGTCTCCAATAATAAACCTATGATTCCTTTTTTATGGTCTCGGATAGACTGACTAGAGTAAACCTTATTCAGATTTTAAGATTACCTTCTGAATAGTCTAATATTACTTGAAAAATTAATTTTCAATAGAAGACATATGTCAAATTACAAAGAAGAAATACAATTCTGAGTTATTAAAACATTAAATAAAATTCAAATATTCTATCATTATATGACTTCTGCCCTATCTCCTTGTCATACCTGTCTATTGAGCCTATGAAATGTGGTGAATATAAATGATAGGCATTTTTTAATCAATAGTATGTATTCTGTAATATATAAGTGACTTAATTATTTATGGTAAAATCATGATTATATTTCTTCAAATTTATTTCATTTTGGCTGCTTCTCAAAATGATAATTACTTTTAACACTAAAATAATAAGAGCTGCTACTATTTAGAGAAGTAAATCACCAAATAGTATTGAACTCTAGCATACAAGATGTCATAAATTCAATTCAGTAAAAACATGTAGTAAAGAAGAATAAATACCTCATGTTGCTATTTGAATTTCAGCCAGAAATTTGAAAATTTTAAATGGTGAATTTTCATATTGAGTATACATTTGATAAAAATACTACTACTAAATAATGAATTGATGTAAAAAATGGAAACATCTATCTAGTGCATCCAATAATCTCTGAAATTTTACAGGACTATGTTTTCAATGATGATCTTAGTGAAGATATAGACTAAAGATTTCTATAGGTAAATTAAAAAAAATTGAAAGAAAAATGATAAATAGGAGACTCAAGGATTTCGGATTGTGGTTTGTAATCAATACTAACAGCACTAACAAAAACTATGCAGCAGGAATAAAAGTCATGAGTTGTTTCTGGTTTTTAATCCTCAGGTGTAGGAGTAGACACAGAAAACTTACAGAGAACAGATACACATAGAATTCAGAGGTATCAGAAGATGCAGGCAATGTGAGCAATAGATCTAAATCAAGATTCTCAGGATGAGCTTCATTCTTGGCCTATTATTACAGATTTTCATATGCCTTTTACTTTACAATGTACCCATGTCAGTAGCTGGCAAAACTCTAACACCCATCATCACTAGACTACAGTAATCCATAAACTGACTATAGACAAATATTTTCCTTTTATATTACCTGTGTTTGTGTTTGGAAAGGCACTATTGATTATTCCCTATGGATTCTTCTTTTTTTTCAGGCAGTGGAGGATTAAAAAAATATAATTGAACATAGTGCCTTAAAAGAAGTTAAACTTACATTTTCTTCTCTTTTTACCATCCAATTATCCATGCACTAGGTGTTCGGAATGTTTTGAGGAATGTGATCATTGTTACACTGGACTTAGAGCTTAAGTCCTTTTGTAAGTGGTAATGGAATGTTGTCTTGAGGCTCTGTAAGAAAAAGATGAGACAGTAAAGTCCATGTAGCAGCAGATTTGAAACAAGGAAGGTGATTGTAAATCTCTTTGCTTCTTCTTGAATGGCTTCCTGCCATGCCTGGAAGATCACAGAAATTTCCATCTGTTCTGCAGCAGGAGGACCCCCTCAGCCTAGGCCACGGTGCTGTCTGTGCTGAGTGCCAATGGCAAGGACTTGAAGTGTGAGTGGGAGCATCAGGAAAGGAAGGCTATGGCCTGGCTTTATGATCATGTCCTCCCTTTCCCTCTTTCTCATCTGTGTCTCCAGCAGCTATGCCTGCATGTATATCAGAGCACTCCAGAATTCCTATGGTTGCCCTACAGTGGTACTGTCTGTTCCTCCAGCTAATTCTTCCTTTTTACGATTACGGTGAAGTATGTACTTGGTAATTGGGGCCAGCTGAGCAAACTGAAGGAATGTAAGTGTGATGCATAGCTGAATAAGACAACCTCTAGACATGTAGCAAGTACTCATGGATGTTTATTGTATTCTTGTGCTATGTCCTTTGGACAGAAATGACTAAAGCAGAATCAGAAAAAGAAAGGATTGTACTGCAGGAAGCTAAATCAAGGCTAAAGGGAGATGTTAGAAATGATTGACAAATGCTGAGGAAAGCGTCTTCCTCTCCTGTCCCACAGTTCTGACTCTTGTTTCTCCCCAGCCACCATAAGTTCCTGCATCCCCATGCTTGTGCCAGTGGCCAATAGTCTACAGAAATTACTTGTAAATCCTGTTGCCTTTGGCTTCTGAGATGCCACCCATGAAACCAGAGCCTTTCCTGGCTACCACCAAGTCACTCACTTCTTTTTGGCTGAAATAGATTTTGGGCTTTATTCTTATATTTTCATTTTTTTGTCATAACAATTAAGAACATAGCCAGAACCTTCTTTATCTAAGTCCAAGTACTTTTTGGAGCCGATCTTCTGTCCCTATCATTTCTTCTGTAAGAAGTTACCATGGTCTCCCAATGTTGTTTCTTTATTTCAACTTTTATTTTATTCATATATAGAATGGCATTTTAAGTTTTCCAGAACAATTAGAATAGGTAGCATGGAATCTAAAGTAAGTATGTAGCATCGATCCTGGGCAATGCCTGAATTAATGATCTGCATTACCATTATTCACTTACTTTTGTTCTTGTATGATGTCAGGATCATGGCAGTAAACATTATGCTTGCAGAAGCAGGAATTGGATGAAAGTTTAAAAGCGACATAAACACAGCAAAGAGGGAGATAAAAGCTATACATTTCCAATTTCAGAATTACTATGGGTATCTTGAATAGATTTAGTTTATATTTTTGGCTGTACATATCTTTATTTCCATTTCCTAAGTACCTTGATTAAATCAGTGCTAGCTGATAGTGTTTCTTAATCACTACACACCTTGTGAGATAGCTGCAAGTCCTCAGACCAGCCCTGTGGTATGAGGTTTCTAGCCAGACTCAACTCGAGAACAGTTAGGATTAAAAGGCATATAATGGAGGGACAGCACTAAAGGTGAACTAATAATATAAGCATTGAATTGTTTTCTTCTGGGCAAATAATCTTCTAGGGACATGTTTCCCACTTTGGAACATCTCTTTACAATAAAACCATCACTATCATGTTATGATTTAATTGTGAATTGAGGTGACAAACTAATTGCTCCCTCAGAGCTATCTCTGAACTCCAAGCAGGCCCTAAGAGGATCTTCAAAACACTTTAGGCTAGTGATATAGGGAGGAGTATTCTGGTCTTGATTGCACAAGCCCCACAAGACATGATTCTTTATAATTGAACATGA
>JADRCD010084586.1:0-12482 GCA_019843815.1 Montemys delectorum | reverse complement strand
CCAGAAACCTAATCTCAGACTCATCTTTCATCTTCAGAGTGTACTTAGGTCAAACAATCTTTTACTGTAAAGCCTAATGTTCATTATCTGTCATAAGAAATATCTATTTTATTCTGAATCTCACTGAATATTCATTTTATCTATATGCTGAAATCCAAATTTAAATAACCTCTCAGGACTTTGATTCCTTTTCATCTCTATAAATGAAAAATTACCCTTACATTTATATTCCTCATATCAATAGGTCAGAAATTCAGACAGACATCCTTCTACTCTCCATTGCCTTTTGCAAAGTATCTGTCTCTCATTTCAGAACTCTCAACTCCTTTGAAGAATAATCTACCAAATCGCTCTACCTAATTCAAATGCTTATGTTAGCTATTGTGATTCCCCACACCTTTATCTCTTACTGGAAAATTTCATCACTAATCTATCATTATTATCCTTAGCTATTCTTAGTCACTTCAGTATCCATATCTTAGATAATTCCTACAAAAGCATGATTCTGATTTCAACTTAAATATATTGTCATGAATTTCACCTTAGTGATGTGTACCTATATTTCTTCCTTAAATGTGGTCATGACCAAAATATTTAATATCAAAATTCAAGATTATCTAGCACTATTTCATGTAATTATTCCCTTTGGTGTCTTAAAAAGTATGACTCTACAATACTACTCACACAAGGAATCCATTGACAACCCTGTATTCATTGTCTCTTTCCTTACATTTTTTTGTATTACCCCTTCATCATATTGCTTACAAAAAAAAAAAACTTTCAAATTTGCTTTCTATATTTACAATCCCTAATTGTCTTTTTATTTTATTCATGTAAGATTTGATTCCCATATAGTCATCTTGCCAAGTCCAACAGTCAAGTTTTATTTGTCACCTTATTAAAATCCTTGTCATATATTTAAAAATTTATACCAACTTGTGCCTGCTGAGTCCTGCTTAGCCATGTATGGGATGGTGTTACTTTGTTCTAGTCCCTTGAACAGAGCCAATAGGGGGTGGGCCTTCACAAGTATCAATGGTTGCTATAGAACAAGGCTTGTTTGTATGAAACAAATATGAAACAAATACTTTATGTTCATTCATTAGGAAATATTTTTCTTGACAAGGTTATTGGGGAATGTTCTCTCTGCCTAGGCTAATGACCCCTTAATAATCAGAGATAGTTTGAGTCCAAGAAATTGGAGTGTGGATAATATCTCCGCAAAATGGTAAATGCTGAGACTTTTAAGACAGCCCTTAAGTCTGTGGGAAAGAACTCTGAAAACATGAGTTCAAAAATATATAATTTTTTAGCTCTGCAAAATGTAAGGACGAAAAATGAATTTTATAAGGAGCTTCACAGATCTGAAAGAACAGAGGAAGCTGCACTACAATCCAGCTTGTCAGAAAGATACTAAGGAAGGAGATAAAAAGATTTAGGGAGGCTGGGCAGTGGTGGTACATGCCTCTAATCCTAGCACTTGGGAGGCAGAGGCAGGCAGATTTCCGAGTTCGAGTCCAGCCTGGTTGGTCTACAGAGTGAGTTCCAGGACAGCCCTGGCTATACAGAGAAACTCTGTCTTGAAGAGAGAGAGAGAGAGAGAGAGAGAGAGAGAGATTTAGGGAGCAGTGATAGCAGGGCAAGATCCCACCCAGCTAAAGTCTTTGTTTGTTTGTTCGTTTGTCTGTTTGTGCTTAAAAAGGCAGGCTGATTCCTGAATCCAACTTTAGTCTGGGACAGACGGAATTTTGGTCCAGGCCTAGGAGTGGTAGGAATAGTAATTTCATAGTGGGATCCCACCCAGATAGCTTATCATTTGTACATAACAAAATCAGATCTCTGAATGCTTTTGCAGTGTTAAAAAAAAAATGTGCTTGCTTTCTCTTTCTAAGAATCAAATGGCTATGGCAAAGGGATGTTGATTCTTGAGATAATCAAAAGGGAATCTGGGGTAATGACTGAATTAATATATAAATAAAAGGCCCTGCTTTTGATCTGCAAGAAATGAACTATCTAGAGAGTGTTTTTAGAATTGCAAGAGAAAGCTATCTCAAGAAGAAAGCAATCTGAATATCTGTTTTGAGCAGAACATAACCCACAGTTTAACTTCAAGTCATTTGATTTGCTGCTCCCAGACACCCCTTACTTAGAACCCCTCTCCAAGCCAAGGCTGATCCTTGGCAAACTGGTTTCTTTACAATACATTTATTCTGTTTAATCCTTCCCCATTCTACACCTTCATTTCCCAAGACCATATGTTTCTTTCCACTCACAGAACTCTCTTTCTTTCCTCTCTTGTCACCTATACTCTACAATATCCACTCACTTATGATAACACTCTTCCACTGCACTCCTTAGTTTCTAGCTACACATGTGGTATTTGTAGTCATAGGTCTTGGTTACCTCACTTAATGTGATTTTTTTCTAACTGTATCCATTTTTTTAAATTTCATTATTTTTCTACATCTTCATAATATTCCACTGTGCATATATACCACATCTAGGCTGTCTCCATTTCCTATTATAAGATACTGAACCTTGGTCAGTGGTACTTACTTCAAGATGCCCCAGAGTGAAATACAGAGACAAAGATCAATGCAAAAGCAAGAAGTTTATTTTCCAGTGCATTAGGGTCAATGTTCCATCTGTCCCTCAAGGCATTTGATGAGATGGTAACCTCGAATGACTATCATAAGCAGTTCTTATACTTTTTAGGGGCACAGGTTACATCAGCAAGATTACTGTTCAAACTTACTGGCTAAGCATATTGAACTTTAAATCTATTGGCTAGCAAGCATGACCCACATTTGAACTCTACTTGGGAGTTCCCAGAGGGTCACGTGACTATCAGTACATTCTGAGAATTTTTCACTCAAGAGTCTGCCTATGGATGGAGAATGGAACATTGTCCCCAGGCAGAAGAGAGAAGATGTAAGGAGGGTGTGTGACTGGAAAAAGCCCTTAAGGTCCTTCATTCCCCCTTTTTTCTTGTACAAGCTACAATCCTGGAGCTATGCTCAGGGGTCTTGGGTCACTAACTCATATTTTTCAGGTCTCATCCTCAGGGACTCATGTTGTTGGCACAGGACCAACAGCTGCACTGCTTCTATTTTTTTTCTCTTATGAAGGCTATAAGATTATTTAATACATAGGGTCTAAAGGTCAACAATATCAGAACAATTAGGGGTCCTAATGAAAAGGTCAGCTCAGGAACTTTGAGAAAGTCATGGAACACTTGCCCCTGCAGAAGGGAGAGGCTAATTAACATTCCTCAGACCACAGGTTGGGAACAGACCTGTGGGTCAGGATATATTCCGCAGGACGGACCTTGCTCACCTTCAGACAAGAGAAATCCTTGCCATCTCATTCCCTAAAGACCAATCAGTTTAAAAAGTCACACTGTTCTGCCAATCCCATTGTGTCTAATGGCTTCTGCCCAGAAAATTGTATAAAAGCGAACTCAGCAAGCTATGTGGGGTCGCTGCCTTTCGTTCTGGTCTGGGATGACCCCAGTGCACTGGAACAATAAATTCCTCTTGCTTTTTGCATCAATTCAAGCTTCATGTGGTTTACTCAGGGGGTCCCTGGTAAGCTTACACTAACAAGGTGGATATGAAGATGATTAACCAAGGGAAGGAATTAAACCAAGACTCAAACAAGCCCTGACTATTTTCTTTCTCTCTTCTGCTTGGCTAGCCCTTCTTTCACCTTGGCCATTGAATCTTTAACTACCCCCATCATGGTCTCTACTATGTGCTTCCTGATGTTTCACACCCCAAGGTTGCACAGAAAAAGTTGTTTCCCCCCACCTCCACAAACACATATACTGATGGGCCTGCTGTCATCTCCCATCTCAAAGGCACACATATATGGGGTTTTCTTGAAAGACACTCCTCAACTTTGGCTGTCCGAACTCCAAGCCCCACCCTCTAAGACCTTTTTGGGGATACGGTTTAGATTTACAAGTCCCTCATCCTCTAAATTTGGGTAATCTCTCTTCCCTGTGTCAAGGCCCACTGATAACTTAAAGTGATCAAAGACAAAGTCTGGACACCAAATAGAAGGCAGGTGTTCCTCTGTAGTGGACCAAGTTATATCTCCAGTGGCTGAGAGTATTTGCCAAGTCACTTTGGTAGGGTTGTGGGGGTTGCTGAGGCTCAGTGCTAGAAGATAAATCATAGCCATCTTATGGTTTCTTTGGCCTTGCAGAAGGGGGTTGTTTGGGTGTCTGGCTGCTATCCAGTTAACATCAGGTTCAGGTGCTCATCGGACATGAGTTATGTGAACCCAGGCAGTTACTCCATCCACATTACCAGAGGTCAAGGTGGTCAACACCAGGAATGGTCCTTTCAACTTTGCTTCTAAGTTTTCAGCATGATGTCTCTTAACATATGCCTAATCTCTAACTTGGTACTCTGTGGAACTTGGTACTTCTGGAACCTCTGGGATACCTGCATTATACAGCCCACTAAGTTTAGGCCACAATAACACTCCACACTTTGTCTCCATATTTTCTCCTGTAAGTATTTTGGTCACACTTCTAAGAAGCAGTGAAGCATCCACATTCTGGTCTTCTTTCTTAGGCTTCATATGGTCTGTGAATTGAATCTTAGATATTCCAAACTATTAGGCTAACATCCACTAATCAACAAGTACAAACTGTGTGTTCTTTTGTGACTGAGTTACCTCACTCAGGATGATATTTTCAAGTTCCATTCATTTGCCTAAGAATTTTAAGAATTCATTGTTTTTAATAGCTGACTAGTATTCCATTGTAGAAATGTGCCACATTTTCTGTGTCCATTCCTCTGTTGAAGGACATCTGGATTCTTTCCAGCTTCTGGCTATTATAAAAAAAGGTTGCTATGAACATTGTGGAGCATATGGAGTGCTATAGCTGGGTCCTCTGGTAGTACTATGTCCAGTTTTCTGAGGAACTGCCAGACTGATTTCCAGTACCAACTTGCAGTCCCACCAGCAATGGAAGAGTGTTCCCCTTTGTCCACATCTTCAACAGCATCTGTTGTCATGTGAGATTTTGTTTTTTTGTTGTTGTTGTTGTTGTTGTTTGTTTGTTTGTTTTAATCTTAGCCATTCTGACTGGTATGAGGTGGAATCTCAGGGTTGTTTTGATTTGCATTTTCCTGATGACTAAGGATGTTGAACATTTCTTTAGGTGTTTCCAGCCATTCAGTATACCTCAGTTAAGAATTCTCTGTTTATCTCTGTTCCCCACTTTTTAATGAGGTTATTTGGTTCTCTCAAGTCTAACTTCTTGTGTTATTTCTATATACTGGATATTAGCACTCTCTTTCCCAATCTGTTGGTTGCCATTTGGTCCAAACCCTGACACCATTGTGGATCTTCCAGATCCTGATAAATACAGAGGTGGATGCTTGCAGCCAATGATTGGACTGATTGCAGGGTCTTGGATGAAGGAGTTAAAGAAGGGACTGAAAGAGCTGAGGGGATTTGCAGACCCAAGGGGGAGGGCAATAGTGTCAACTGGCCAGAGTCTCTGGAGTTCCAGGAGTCTGGACCACCAACCAAAGTGTACACATGGAGGGACCAATGGCTCTGGCCACATAATTGGCAGAGGATGGCCTTGATGGACAGTTGGACATCATTTGAGGAGAAGCCCTTGTGCCTGAGGGTGTTTGATGCCCCAGTGTAGGGGAATGCCAGGGAGGTAAGACAGGAATGGATATGTGGGTGGGGGAGCAAGAGGCAAGAAGAGGAGGTAGGATAGGGGATTTCTGAAGAGTCAACCTAGATAGGGGAAAACATTTGAAATGTAAATAAAGAAAATATTCAATTAAAAGAAAAAAGAAAAACAATCTCCATGATATTAGACTGTAGACAAACCTGTGGGGCATTTTCTTAGTTAGAGATTGATTAGAGAGGGCCCAGCCCATTCAATCCCTGGGCTAGTGGTCTTGTGTTTTGTAAGAAAGCAGGACTAAGGAAACCATGAGAAGCAAGACAGTAAGCAACACCCCTCCATGGCCTCTGCATCAGCTTCTGTCTCCAAGTTCCTGCCCTGTTTGAGTTCCTGTCTTTCTCTCCTTCAGTGATGGACTATGATGTGGAAGTGTAAGCCCTATGTTCTAATGGACAGCCCCACACCCATCCGTATATGGCAGAACTGGTGAAAAAGAAGAGGGTGTGAAGTTGGAATGGTGGTATTGGGAGGTCTAGGAGGAGTGGGGGGAGTTTTTATATCAAAGAATGGACAAAAATACATTGTGTCTACTTAGGAAATTCTCAAAGGATAAATTAAAAACACAATAGAAAAAGATTTTTAAAAAATTAGGGTACAATTCCTGATGATTGATCTGTAAAGCTTGCAATTGAGCAGTAAGATCCTTGTCAGCCTTAAAAATCATGCAGATGGGGTCAAGCGTCGGCATCAAGGGAAGTGGGGGTCCCATATAGAACCTCAAAAGGGGTCAGGTTAAAGTGATAGGGGTGGGTGTTCTGGGCTTGGAACAGGGCCAGGGGAAGGAGTAACACTCAGTCAGCACCAATCTCCAAGCACAACTTAGTTAAGTTCTCTTTTAGGGTTCTGTTCATTTCCCCTACCTGCCCTGATCTCTGCAGATGGTATGCATCATGGAGCTTCTAATTAGTCCCCAATATCTCTGCTAATCTTTGACTTACCTTAGAGACAAAAGCAGGACCGTTATCTGATCTAATTACCTTGGGCACTCAGAACCTTAGGAAATTTTTTTCTAATATATTTTTGGCTACCATGGTAGCTGTTTCCTGCTTGGTGGGGAAAGACTCAACCCATCTAGAGAAAGTATCTACAAACACTAGAAGGTATTTGTAACCACATTTTCCTAGCTTAACTTCTGTAAAATCAATTTACTAATATAATACAGGCCATTCTCCTCCAGGTCTTTTACCTTGTTTACTCTTGACCACAAAAACACTCACTTGCTGGCATAACTTACAGTTCTACTATGTCTCTGGCCCAAAACCTGAGGTTTATTATATATACTTTAGATCTCTTAACTGTTTTGACAAGCTTTTTATCCCCTAAATTTCCAGGGTCCAGCCCCTGTGGTGTTTCTTCTTTCTTGACAGTTCTTCTTGAGGCAACAGAAGGTAAGACTTTGTCTTATGAGTTCTGGTTTAACACTTTGTTTTACAAGAAATTTAGGTTTGCTGTATAGTTAAATAGTTTACTTATCTAAGTCTAAGTTACTATGCTATTGTAACTGACCTCCCTTCTGTGATCCTCGGAGGCCAGAAACTGCAGTTTCTGGCACTTAGCATCTCATCCTAAAACAGTAAGAGATTAAGTAAAGAATTCATTGCGAGAGCCTTTTCCCTATTGCCCAGATGCCTCTTGCTTGTCAGGCTAGGGGGAAGTTTGGAGCATAAACTTCTGTTGAACCAGGAGAAGAGAATAACACTCACAGAAGGGAAAACTTTTACATAAGCAAATGTGCATAATCTTACATAGATTCATGTACAGATTCATTCATGCTCATTTATTCATTTATACATTTCTATTCAAACCCAGTTGGGCCCAGCTTGCATGTAATTTCACATTACATACTTACACATACACATGCATACATTCTCACAATTATATACTTACACATACATCCATACTTACATATCCATATGGAGCAAAAGACCAAGCACTGGTGAAGAAAGAACTCACTCATTCTAGACGAAAAATGCACTCCAATCTTTATTACATAGAGAAAGGAAAGGCTTCCACCTTTTTAATGCTAAATGAATCAAACCCATGTTTGTAAGAAAAAAAGCTTTGTTTCTTTTTGTAAGACTAAACCTGCCTTGCCCTTACCATGAGACCTGTTCTGTCCCATGGTAAAGAGAAGCTTGCCTGCTCCTTCTACTCTCTGCAGCATCTTCTTTTTTCTTCTTTCCCTCTGTATTCTGTACATTGCTCTCTTAGTATTTTATGTTACCCATAGTTTCCAAGCTATTCCAGTCTGAGTCCTCTTCCAATCTAAAAAGTGTTCTGTCTAAAAAACTTCTCAGCTCAGTTCCTTGCTCAGCTCTGTTCTTCTCACCTCGGTTCCTCTCATCTCAGTCCCCCAGTTCTGACTCTTCACTTTGTGCTCAGCCCTTTAACATCTTTCAGAATATCACATGTTAAAAAGTTCATTAAAAGTTCACACAGGGGCTGGGGAGATGGCTCAACAGTTAGGAGCACTGATTGCTCTTCCAAAGGTCCTGAGTTCAATTTCCAACAACCACATGGTGGCTCACAACTATCCGTATGAGATCTGGTGCTCTCTTCAGGGGTGTCTGAAGATAGCTATAGTGTATTTAGATTGAATAAATAAATAAATAAATAAATAAATAAATAAATATTTTTTAAAAAGTTCACACAAAAAATCAAATCATAAATTGAAATAGAAGTTTACAACAGAGAATGTTTACATGCATATCTATTAGGAGTAATTACCTAACTAAACATCCATCCCCTGTCTCAGATCCACAGGGTCACTGAAGTGTTAAAACCACAACTAAGTTATTAGTGAAGTTTTCTATAGATAAACCCAGTCAATATTTTATCTTCTGTTCTGCACCTATAGTAAATCATTAGTCCCCTTTTTATGACCTTTGGTTAATTGTTTTACAACCTCTTGGAATGTGCTCTGAGTAGGAGAAAGTCTGGTTAATATCTAAGAGCAATTAACTGGTGACACTTGGGAGACTGGCAGAGTTCTCATTGCAGCTTTGACTCTCAGAAAGGGACCTAATAGCAGTCCCACTATAAATGAGCTTAATAATCACTGATATAATTTTAGTAACTATTATAGAATCATCATAAAGACTTAAGTCATCTATTTATATAGCATCACTATAAGAGAGTATATGTTCATGGATCTGCAGAGGTCTGCTCTAAAGGGGTGTGCTATTACTTAGTGATAATTATATATGTATAATAATAGCAGGTAAGCATATTAATAGCAGGAATCTTTCTTAAAATGAATCCCTTACAGCCTTGCTTATAAGGGTGGACCTGTCACAGATTATATGATAATCTGAAGCAGACCATTTCAGGATGAGCACCTGCTAACTATTAGCTTGTCCCATTATGGCTCCTGACACAAAATTAGTCCATCTGTGTATTGGCCTAGTAAGTTTTTTGCTTGCTTTCTGGGGAGTATAATCCTCCCTTCTTTGGTCCACCATTGTGCTTCTTTCTCCAGGTAATAGTTGGTAGGTTGGCTAGCAATCTAAGCATTTTCTTCTTCTTTTTTTTTTCACAGTCCATGAAGTCTTTTTATTTATGCTTTACATTTAAAAAAAGAATCCCAGGATTTTCCCTCCTGTATGTTTTCGTCTTGCCTCTTCATGGTCCATGATGCCAGCCAAGGTTGTCAGCATAATGAAACCAAACTGCCATGACGGGAGCAGGTTCTTCTGCCATTTCTCTAGGTCTTTGAGCTGAATGTCAAATCTAGGGCTTATAACTCCACACTTGTTCAACCTTCCTGTGAGGTTCACAATGATCTTCCCAGCTCTGTGATCATCAATCATCTCGAATTCACCAATGTAGCCATGCTTCATCATCACAGTTAAGAACAGAACAATGACTTTAGAACATGGCCTGATGAGGACTTGGCGTTTGTCTCTCTTCTCAGTGCTGTTGATGCTCTTAAGCGCATCCGCCAGAACACTCATTCGCACCATGGTGATAGCGAGAAAAGATGGCAGAAAGAGAGTAGGACGGGCAAACGCACGGAATTATCCATTTTCTTCTTTTTTATATTTTAAGTGAGGTCATCTCTTAGTCAGTTCCCATTCTTCAGTGCGTGTCTCTTGCAGGCCTATAACCAGGATAGGTTCCTGCATAGCCACATCTCAAGCCACTTGATCTGCCTGGTTATTGCCTCGAGCCACTGAATGTCTTCCCTTCTGATTTCCTCAGCAATGAGTAATACTCACAGCTGCCAGCTTCATCAGATGTAACATTTCCTGCTTGCTTTTCATTTCTTTTTTCTCTGATGTGAGCAGTTCTCTCTCTTGGTATATAGCCCTGTGAATATGGGTTGTGGCAAAGGCATACCTGTTATTCATGTAGATGTTATTTTTCTTGCAGGCCCCAAGTTCCAAGGCTTTGGTAAGGACAATTAGCTCCTCTTTCTGTGCTAATGTGCTGGGGGCTAGAATATTTGCCTGGACGACATTTGTGCCTTCCACCACAGCAGCACCACCTTGTCTCTGACCTTCATGGAAAAACTACCCCCATCTGTAAACCTGGTATCCTCGGCTCCCAGCAGGGGTCAGTAGGAGAGGTCTTTCCTCCACCTATCGACTCTCCTTTTGGGCCAGTTAGTTGTGGCCCATTGAGCAGGAAGTGTATCTGGGTCCCTATCTTGAAGAGTAAGTCTTGCCTCGCCCCAATAGAGAGTAGAGACAGTCTGGGATGACCATAAATGAATGAAATACCCAGCCCATCCCCAGATCCACTGTTCTTTGGGTAGTCCATGAATACATTTTGTAGTCAGTGGCTCTTTGGACCCCAGATTTTTTCTTGAAAATGGGGCCATCAGCTTAGAGGAGGAAGGAATGTTGAGCCCCTGTCTCCATTAAGAAATAAGTGGGTTTCCCCTTCACTCTCAGAGTTACCCTGGGTTCAGGGAGAAAGTCTAAACCTCATTTCCACTATTCACTTTCTTTACCCAGGACTAACATCTTTGCCATTTGGGCACACTTTTCCCAATGCCTGGGATTTCCCACCTGCAGCTTCCATTTGTTGGGGACATTCTTAGAATCAGTGGCCCCTCTTCTTGCAATATGCATACTGGTCCTTTTCAAGGAGTTTTCTATCTCTATTTGGTTGGAATCGCTCTTTTCTTCTTTTTTTCCCCAAGAATCTCTGGAAATTTGTTTCCTGTTGTTTTTCTTTTTTATATATCTCTTTTGTCTTCTTTTTTTTTTTTCCTCTTTATTCCTTTTCTTTCTGTCTCCCTGTTATGGTAGAACTTCTCAGCAACCTACACTAAACCTTTCAATTACTTATCCTGTAGCCCCTCCAGCTTCTGAAGATTTATCCTGATATCTCTACTAGCCTAGTCTATAAAAGCCATAGTCACAGCAGCTTTGTGTTCCTTGCTGCTGGGATCATAAGGTGTATACTGATGGAATGTCTCCATGATCCTCTCTAGAAAGGGAGTAGGTGACTCATCTGATCTCTGTCTAACCTCACATACCTTGGTCAAATTTATGGGTCATTATGCAGCTCCTTTGAGATCTGTCAATGGAGCCTGGTGGTAGACCTTTAGGTGCCCCATACATTCTGCCATATTAAAATCCCAGTCAGGTCTACTCAACAACAGCCTGATCAATCCATGGTGCCCCCCCCCCCCATGTCTGAGGGAACATTCTTTCTGGCTTCCTGCATTACCCTCTCTCACTCTTCTGTCATGTAGAGCACTCTTACGAGTTGTTGGATATCATCCCAGGTGGGCTGATGAGGAAATAAAACAGTCTCAAAGAGATTAATCAGCCTCTTGGGGTTATCTGAAGGAGGAGGGGAATGTTGGACCTTCCAGTTGCACAAGTTGACCTAAGAGAAAGGCCAATATTGTACTGTCTGATTGCCATCTTCATATACGTACCATAGGCATGGAGGGGGAGGGCCACAGTTGTATTGGGTGAATGGGCCCTTTTGCTCCAGGTCCCCATGACCAGTCCTAGTTCCGAGGGTCCCTCCCCACCCTCCTCCCTTGCCAGGGCCAGAGGAAAGGGGACAAAGGGACACTGGACTAGGGCTCAAAGGAGATCCTTGAGGAGGGACTGTGGGAACTGGGGCCTTGGTAGAGGGTTAATGGGGTTGAGGATCCATCTTTAGAAGATCTGCTGTATAAGGGTCCTGGAGGATCTTTTTTTTACAAACTCATTGGTCTCTACAGGGTTCTTTTCCTTCATGACCAGTATCTTCAAGAGTCTCAGAGACAAAAAGAAAAAAAAAAAAAAAAAGCTTTTATCCAAGGAGGGATCCACTAGATCCTTCTAGGTAACTATATAGGACACTTTGAGTTCCCGAGGCATCCTGGCCTAAAGATTCTTTCCTCTACTGTTTTGATCACTGTAAATCGAAGGTCCCTATAGGTGGCTACCCTACTCTAAAGGTGGGCCATTCAGAGAAGCAAAGAGTAACTAACATTTTCTTCTTTACTATTATTGAAAAGTTTTTTTCTTCTTTTTCTAACTTTTCTCTAGTGGTTAACTAGGATGTTTAGCAAGGTAGAGTGAGTATGTCCAATGTCTAAAAATGTCATCAGTCCAACGGAACAAGATAGCCAACACCAACACACACAGAGAAACATAATCAACATGCAGAAAGTTTGACCCTGCCACGGTTACAGACAATACTAGTCCAAGAATACAGAGAAAGACAATCCACACACCAACAGTTCACCACTGACACGGACACAGAAACCAGGTTGTACAGTTCGCCCCTGCCATGTGTATAGAAAACAGGT
>JADRCD010084585.1:0-10401 GCA_019843815.1 Montemys delectorum | reverse complement strand
TGATAAGTGGTTATTAGCCCAGAAGTTTGGAATACAGGAAGAACGACTCACAAACCACAAGAAACTTTAGAAGAAGGAAGACTAAAAGGTGGACATTTCATTCCTTCTTAAAAAGAGGAATCAAACACCCACAGAAGGAGTGGCAGAGATTAACTATGGAGCAGAGAGTGAAGGAAGGACAAGCATATAGCTATCTCCTAAGAGGCTCTGACAATTCCTGACTAATACAGATGTAGAGGCTCACAGCCATTCATTGAACTGAGTACACGGTCCCCAATGAAGGAGTTAGAGAAAGGTTCTATGGAGCTGAAGGGTTTGCAGCCCCTTAGGATGAACAACAATTACTAACTAGTACCCTCAGAGTTCCCAGGGACCCAACCCCCAATCAAGGACTATACAGGGTGGGACTGAATGTTCTGGCAGCATGTGTATAGTAGAGGATTGCAAAGTCGATCATCAATAGGAGGAAAGGACCTCGGCCCAGTGAAGGTTTTGTGCCTCAGTGTAGGGGAATGCCAGGGCCAATAAGTGGGAGAGGGTGGGGTGGCAGGCATGAGGAGGGGGGAGGCAAAAGGGGTTTGTTCTTGTTTTTGTTTGTTTGTTTGTTTGTTTTGGAGGGGAACCTGGGAAAGGGAAAATGTACATGTAAATAAAGAAAATACCTAATTAAAAAAAAAATCCTGTGTGAGAGCTTCACACAGATGTCTTCCTTCCTTTCAGCCCACATCTCACAGAGAAGCACACTGGCTCATGAACGCAAGCACTTAAGTTAGAAAATTTATTGTTTCTCCAGCTATGGTGGTTCCCATCTATAGTCCTAGAATGTAGAGTACAGGCTACTATAAATTCACAAGTTTGAGGGCATTTTGAAGTAACTATTGAGTTTCTACCCACTCAAAGTTACTTATTAATACTCTGCCTCAGAAAAAGAAAAATCAATTGAACCAACAAAACAAAGAAAGTCAAACAACAATAATCACAAAACCTATAAAATGTAAAATGTTTTGATTTGAATTTTTATTACTTATACATGGTCTCCAGAAACACATTAAAGAGGTGATTTCTTCCTGGAATGTTTCTGGAGAGAAACAAGGGTATCAAACACATGAAGATCTCCATGGAAAAGGCCAATAGGTCAATCTGTGAGGGTACAACAAAAGAAGATACACGCAGCACCCCTCACTTGTTTGTAATTTGACCAGATGATACTTTCAATCCCCCTCCCACATCCTCATCCCTTCCCAAGAAAATCAGTACCAATCATTCCAGTGGAGAGAAAGAATGCACCTGTGGTGGTTTAAATAAATATGTCCCCACATAATGCCATAGGGAGTGGTACTAATAGGAGGTGTGGCCTTGTTTCAGTAGGTATGGTCTTGTTAAAGCTTGTCACTTTCTCTTCCTGCTGCCTGTAGATCCAAATATAGAACTCTGAGCTACTTCTCCAGCACTATGTCTGTCTGCATGCCACTGTGCTTCTCATCATGAAGATAATGGATGAGACCCCTGAACTGAAAGCTAGCGTCTTACTTATAAAATTATGAATGTTTTATAAGAGTTGCTTTGGTCATGGTGTCTCTTCAGTGCAATAAAAACTCCAGCTAAGATAGTGCTTATCACAGAGAGATGATGGGCAGCTAGCTGTTCCACAAGTTATCATATCAGCCTCAGATTTCAGATCCAATGACTTCAGGAACTGGTAATGTTCTTCAAGGTATAAAACTTTCTGAACCAAGAGGTACATAGAAAAGGCTTAGATTGACCTGGGATTGGCTTTAACTGAAACAAACAAAGACAAAGTTAAAAATAAGCCCATTAATTAAGACTCATAACAATGCTTTAAGAACATCTTGGGTCGTTCCTTAATAACAGAGTTTGCAAAGCTGCCATGAAAGAAGCCGAAAGTAATGAATTTTGTTTTCCTTTTAGCATACAATTATCATCCTATTAAATGTAAATTTAATCTCTACTTGAGACACATCATTTTAATTGTGACCAAAAATATTATAGGCATGCTGAAGCCTTCTAATTAAATCAGGTGGCCTTATTTTAATGAAGAGGGAATTTGGAGGCAACACCGATTGTAATAACAATCTGATGGCTTTCTTTTAAAAGTCAACATATTGTTAGCTTTTGGACCAGAAAGTATAACTATTTTTTAAGTAATCTTTAAGATTAAAGAGTATCTACACATGGCCTAACCTCCCATACAAATCAATGTTTTCTTTTTTTTTAAGTGCTATTTGAAGGAGACATAGACTAAACAAATTAAAATGTGAGAGCACACCTGGTCCTTATCTAACTAACAGCTAAATGTTGGGGTAGGAGCTTCATAAACTTATCAGCTACTTTTCTGTGGCAGTTAGTGTTGTCTTGTGGTTTATTGCTTAAGCATCAGGTTATTCTTGTTAAAATTAGATATTTGAGGATTTGCTCTGCTGTTATGGAATAAAATATAAATTATTTACTGCATCAGGGTATGAAGAGAGAGTTAAATTATCTCATTTGTAATAATTCTATTTGAAATCTGTCCCCTGGACAGTCACTTCAAGCAACAGTTCCCAGCAAGCATATGATGAGGCCTGCTGGAAACACTCTAAGGTAAAGTAATAATGGCAGATCTCCGTGTCTGGATGCTGTTTATGCTGAAGAATCTCGAATTCCTTGTGTTTTAAAATTATTCGGTTGTAACCATTTTCAGATTCGTTTACTTTGGCAATATATTCTGCTCTCCAAAGGTGTCTGAATTTATTTGACTACAGCAAATATTTACTTTAGTAAAGGGCAGCTTAACCTTTGTTTAAATTTGAGGTGAGTTAAAGGTCATTGTAATTATTTGCTGTATTATTTGTGTCAGATTTGAATTACTATGAATACAGCACAGGCATTGCCCTTTATTATGAAATAAGCTCAGAGAAACGCAACTTCTGCATCCAGCCAGCATATTTTATGGAACCAATCAGCGCCGTAGAACCTTGTCAAGGTTCTCTCTTGGACTGTGATTGACTGAAAGTGCTTGAGGTTAAGGTCCCTTCCCAGAGGAAGGGAAGGAGGCGATTTAACATGGCAGCCCATTCCTGCACCCCACCTCCAGCTATGTTTTTGATGGCTACCAGCCAGCATCTAGACAGGGTTCAAGGCTATTAGCGAAAAACTGCAAGCAGTTACATTAGAAAAATAATGTGTATTCAAAGAGAATAAGAAAGGTGGGCTGCAGAACCGAGGGCCCTCTCAGCAGAGACACATGGGAATCCTGAGATCTTCATGGGAGAGAATGAAAGCTAAAGCAAGAACAGTGAAGCATAAAACGTCAAGGGCAATAAGAAGATACTGGGAGAATTTGAACCAAAGTGGATTACTGCGTAGAAGTAAGTGAACCTTTATTCTTGATCTTTAGTCCTCAGTTATGGAGAAAAAAAAAAAAAACGTGTATCACGACACTTGTCCCCACATTTAAGCACAGATACATTAGGACAACCATAGATATTTATGTATGGTTCTCCTCATATGAAAATATCTAAGTCCAGTTAAGTACTGAGCTGCCCTAACAATGTGGGATTTGTTTACCTGGCAAGATGCTGCAAATCCCAGCCTGCTTGTGCTCGTCAAAAGAGAGTATTATTTTTTTCAGGTTTGTTATGTATAGAAACAAGACTACTATGTTTATAATACTTAGCAAAAAACTGACATAGTTCATCATTGGTTATGTACTAGCCATAAAATGCCATTTACTCTACTATTAAAAAATTGAAAGCATATTAAATGCAAACTTCTGTTACAAGGTAAGATATAGCTAAAATTGAATTTCTCTTTATAGTGCAAAAATTGAGAAAGAACATGATTTGGTGGTCTTATCCTGCTATGGAGTATGGTCCTGTTATGATTAATGTGCTGCAAAAAAACAAATATCCCAATACAAAACAGAGAAATCGAAACCATCTGCAAACATAGGTGATAATGGTGACTACTGTAATCCAACAGCTCACAGTTCGCTTCAACTGCAAGATAGATCTTACACATTTGGGTATAACCATAATTTTCTTTCCAAAGATTTTTCATCTTTCATTGTTTAACAATAAATAAATAACATGCAAATGAACTATTACTAATAGTTAACCTATTCTTAGTTCATGGTTTTGAGGTTTTATATTTATCATAGTTTATATATCAATGTATCCAGCTATTGTAATATTTGATAATTTGTCCTTTCAATCCCAGCTTTAGTAAGATCTGCTCTACCTACTCTATCATTCCACCCATAATGTCTAGTATCTTCACATAGTTGTGCATGTATCACAATATGATTCTAAGCATCGTCATGACTTCCAAAGGAACCATTTTCTTGACACTCATCCTAATTCCCAGATGGTCATGCTTTCAGTATATGGTCTACATTTTTAACCAATAGCTTTGCAATAGTGAGCAGTTTATCTATTTCCAGTATGTATCCTTTAAAGATGGTTTCTATTAATATATATCCACAGCATCTATCAGTTCTATTTTCCTTTTTGTTGCTGACTAACATGTTATTCCACTTTATTTAATGTATTGCATAGTGTTCTGTATTAATTAATGGTAATTTGAGGGTTTTGCATATTGGGTATGTAGATTGCTTCCAGAATGAGAGCCTTGCAGTATCAAGATAAAGCCTCTTTGGTGCTATCAACTCTTTCCAGTATTGGTCCTCTCTCTCTCTCTCTCTCTCTCTCTCTCTCTCTCTCTCTCTCTCTCCATATATGTATGAATGTATGTAAGGACATAAGGACATATATATATGTGTGTGTGTGTGTGTGTGTGTGTGTGTGTGTGTGTGTGTATGATGGCATGAATTTAAAAGTGAGTGGGGGAACATGTGTAGGAAGAACTGGAGGGGATAATGGTAGAGGTATAAAAGATATAGATACAGCATTTGTGCTATTTATTTATTAAATTCTCAAAAAATATGAAGGTTAAAAATGAAAGAACTATCCACTGATTATGGGGATCTTGCATTGAGAACATGAAGGACTCTATGTTTTCAGATGCACCTGCTAAGAGTATAGTTCCCATGTTGTTCTGAGATTAGAGACTGAACTATGTGACATGAATGCCACCAAAATGTGCTATTCCTTTAGAGATAAAGTATGTTTTCCTGGTTAAATGTTTTCAATTGCTTTATGTCCTTATTATATCCCAAGTGAATTGAATTCTACCACATCTGACTACATTACTGACATACCAGTTCTGGGCCATGGAATAATATTAGCCTCATTTTACTAGAGAGGGAATTATAATTTTCATCTGCACTGTGACCCACAGACACATTCAACAGATGAAGCAGGATAAAAATATGATTGGCTTAACCTCTCCATCATCACGAGCATCTAAGATTTATGTAATACATGGTTCTCATTTAGCTGTAGGAGAAATTATCTTTTAGGAGACTTAAAATAAACAATAACCCAAAATAATCATCTTAGCAAAAAAAGATCTTTGATATATAGTATCTGAGCAGGCCAAAATATGTTTGGGCAACTTTATAAAAATGTATTCTCTGTCTGATCTTTATAAAAGATCTGTTCAAGTGGTTGGCAATGTTATCTTTTAATTTCTTTGAAAGGCTTAGCGTATGTGTGCTGGCTAGTTGTATGTCAACTTGACACAAGCAGGAATCATTTGAGCAGAGGGAACATCAGTTGAGAAAATGCCTCCCTAAATTTGTAGTCAAGCCTATCGGGCATTTTCTTCATTAGTGACTCATTAGGGTGGACACAAGCATATCATACCACTCCTGAGATGGTGGTTCTAGGTTCTGTAAGACAGCAGGCTGAGAAAACCATGAAGAACAACCCAATAAGTAGCACTTCTCTATACACTCTTTGCTCAGACTCCTGACTTACAGATGATTCTGATGGGCTCCACCCAAGGACATAGCAGTGGCTGATGGTCTGATGGCATCACCAGCCACCATTGTCTGCTGATACCAGTTGTGGCATTAGGAGGCAGCAGCTGGGGACCTGGCAAGCACATGCTGAGGCATTCCCCTGACAAAACATGCCATACGATAGGCCTGGTAAAAGGGAGGCTTATTTCGATGAAGGAATTGGAGTGAGGACCAGGAAAAGGGTTAAAGGCAGATGAATGGAAACAGAGTCATGAGGGCAGTGAAGGAGGAACAAATGAGGACAGAACAAAGGGCAGAATGAAGAAAGGCAGTCTAGGAACCCTCGAAACCAGAGAGATAGAAAGAGAGAGTGTGTGAGAGGTGTACAGTCTTTTTTATATGCTGCCACACTGGGCTCACATCTGACATCAGCAGGCAATGGCTGCAGGTGATGACATAAGTCTCTAGGTCCCTGGGAGGAGACCAGTGGAATCTCCCGTAAGCCAACACAACGTGCTGCTTGAGTTCCAGTCTTGACTTCCTTCAATAATAAACAGTGACATAGAAGCATAAGCCAAATAACTTTTTTGCTCCTCAAGGGTTTTCTTTTCTTTTTCTTTTTGCTTGTTATTTTATCACAAAAATAGTAACTCTAAGATAATATGATAATAAGATAGTTTTCTGTAGCTGTTTATAATTCATGAAGATGGATCAGTCGCTAAGTGAAGTAACAGAATTCAGATCTCTGAATATACAGTTTATTGAGCTATACTGCGGGTCTTATTGCCTGCGGCTTCCCATGGAGATCTCTGGCCCGGCTTGGTGGGGGAGCCCTTGTGCATAGAATCAAGCGAGCATGGTCGGGGCTTCTCTGACCTGTCTTTCAAGATGCTCTGTTTCTCTGCACTCCCCTGTCGTGAGTCGGGTTGGGCTGGGCCGACAGGCTGACTAGCCTGTGAGTGTGGTGCAGCTTCAGGCCACGTTTCGGGAGAGCAGACCTCTTCCCAAGTGTTACAGCTCTAGAACAAAAGGTTCAGACCACAGAGTAGATCTTTCACACACTTTACTTTCCTGGATAGCATACATATATATATATATATAGTTTTGGGGGATCATTCATATTTTGGCAGCAGTTATTTCTCATTGGTTTAGGCTGAGAATCTTTATTTGCATGTTAGAGGGCTTGACTAATATTACACATCTCTCCTGCTGGGGGTCATTTTCAGGGGGTTGGGCTGAAATCTGAGCCATGGTCTCAGGAGCAATTCACCGAGCGCCTTCCGTCCCTTTGAGCAAATGCTGAGTAGGTCTCCGGAGTTCCAAGGTGGCTCTACTGGACTCTGGCTGTCAAAATTGCCCATTGCCCCACACTATACTTCTTTTTTTTACTTTGCTCTCTTTGCATAAACTGAAAACATCAGCATCTAAGTAAGAATAAAACAATTTCAGCCTCCATTGCAGTCAGAGACTTTCCTTCCACTTCTACAAACATTAGGGAACTGGATTCAGTATTACTGGGTCTTAAGTAAGGCTACACTTTAAGAGATATCATCTGGTTTAAACTTTTACAGATTGATAATCCTACACTACTAAGTGAGATCAATCAACTTTGGCAGATGTACCTGGATAATTACTTCAATAGCAGTCCTGGGTTAGAGTGAGATATGATACCCCATCAAAAAATATCTGCTTCCTAATAAAGGTGTTCTAAGTAACTAGTAGGAATTTAAGACAATGAGTCGGTTTAAGGCAAAACCAAACAGTGTGTTTGTTTCTCTTTCTGTCCATACCAAAGCATCTGTATCATAATTAAAGGGATGAAAAGAAAAGTAGAAATATGGGTGAAACTGAGCTAATGGCTTTCATATGAGCATATCAGATTCATGTGATTCCTTCCTCTTAACACCAATTAAACTGTACTCGCAGTGCAAAGATTCATGTGATGTTTAACATTATTAACCTTTAGGACAAGAAGCAAAGAGTACATTTAACCTTGGTTTGCTTTCCCCAAATAATAGATTCGGACAACTAAGAATTCTTTCATCTTTCTTAGCAAGATCATGTCCTACCCTGAGAAGAGATCCCCATTCAGCAGTGCAGCTGAGCACATGTGTAACTACAGTGTGGGTTCTCATACTGTATATCAGCTTTGTTAAAACAACAATTTTGAAAATGCAGTAGAGCATTATGGACTGGAACTTGAGGTAAAGAATACCAAATAAACACAATGAAGAGCTCTCAGCAGATGGAAGCCCATTTTGAATTTATACGGATGCCCAAATGGTATTAAAGGAACAAAAATGATAAACTCAAGAGACCCAGATGTTGTTTTATTGCTAATCTAGTGAAAAGAAAACAACTCAGCTTACTCAGTAATGGGAAAATGCATGAGTTGCTATTATAGAACTCTTTCAAATTATTTCTGCATCACATAGATATGTTCATAACAGAGCATAGAAAATATAGAAATTCATTGACTAAGCAAATTATTAGCAACTGAAATAATTTCATTTCGGAAGTCCTTGTGACTCAAGAGGGGTCAAAAAGTTACACTGAAGCCTAAAAGTGTCTTCATGTCAACATCAAATATTTGCAATGGTATTGGACTATACTTTTTTCTCTTATCAACAAAGGAAGTCATCTGTCAAGGCATATGTCAGCTTGGCCAGCCTTTACAAAATAAAACAAGGTAAGATCCCAAAGAAGTCAGATCACACCAACTATGTCTTTCTAGTCTTTAGTGGTCAAGTTGCCACTCATTACATCTGTATCTTGCATTCAGGCAGTAAAGTCAGGCAGTAACACAACTTCTCACAATGATTATGACCTCAAAACTGGGAATACAATTTCAATCCTGGAAAAAGATGAAGCTGATCAAATCATTGGCTATCCAACTCTGTTGCCCACTACCAGACTTCTCATTTTTCTTTTTTCTAACAGTGAAGAAAAACAAATACTAACCAAAAGGCTGGACCCTTGCATACATCAATTTGTCTTAGATAGAAGAGACATTATGTTCTCTTGCTGAATCCTCCTCTATTCCTATTTTATCATCTTTTTTTCTACATCTTTTTTTATTAGATGTTTTCTTTATTTACACATCATAAAATATCTCCTTTCCCAGATTTTCCTCCAAAAAAAAAAAAAAAGGAAAAAAAAAAAATAAAAAAACAAACCCCTGTTTCCTCCCCCCTCCCCCTGCTCACTACCCCACCCTTTCCAGATTCCTGGCCCTGGCATTCCCCTACACTGGGGCATAGGACCTTCACAGGGACAAGGGCCTCTCCTCCCATTGATGACCTACTTGGCTATCCTCTGCTATACATATGCTGCTGGAGCCATTAGACCTACCATGTGTACTCTTTGGTTGGTGGTTTAGTCCCTGGGAGCTCTGAGGATACTAGTTAGTTCATATTGTTGTTCGTCCTAAGGGACTACAAGTCCTTCAGCTCTTTGGGTCCTTTCTCTAGCTCCTTCATTGGGGACCCTGTACTCAGTCCAATGGATGGCTGTGAGCCTCTACTTCTGTATTAGTAGGGCACTGTCAGAGCCTCTCAGGAGACAGTTATATCAGGCTCCTGTCATCCAGCACTTGCTGGCATCCAGTCTGGATTTGATGACTGAATGTGAGAAGGATTCCCAGGTGGAGCGATCTCTGGATTGTCCTTCCTTCAGATTGGAATATACAAAGTACAATCCACAAACCAGAAGAAACTCAAGAAGGAAGACCTAACTATTTTATTATCTTTAATCCAAACAACTCTCCTTCAATAAATAAGAGCTAAATTCTATATTTTCGTTCACAAATATGTCCCAAAAGTGATTTTCTGGATGAAATAGATGTTCATTCTCTAAAAACATCTCATACACTAATATAGTGTTCAAAAATCAAATGTTTATGTCAGTCCGCAAAACCTGACTAGATCCTTCTAGAAATATCTCAGCACTTAACATTTCCCATAACTTTGCTTAAGAGTTGATAGACTGTACTGAAGACTAGGAGAGTCTTTCTTTAAACAAATAATGCAATACCAATTTTTAGGACTGTTAAAAAACAGAGTTATATAGGGGATAATTCTGATGCTAAGGTCCTGGTCTCCAGCTGATTCTCCATTTGTCAGTAAAGAAAGCTGTGAGCCAATTGCTGGGTGGAAGGTACAGGTAACACTTCTGGGTCCCTGGAGGAAAAGAGAGATGCAAGGAAAGAGAGGCAGAGTTAGCCCTGCTTTGGAAATAAGAGAGCCAGGCATCCATGTGAAGTTCTGGAGGAACAATGGACTGTGACTCCTCCTATAGGCAGGTGTTTAGAGATATTTAGCAGGGATTAGATTCAGCTGACCAACTGAAGTTTAGGGCAGGTGGGAGGAGTGGAGATAAAACTATTATCAAGGGCAAGCTTTTCTAGGCAGGAAGGAGGTGATAGCACTAAGCAATATGTCTAAAGGCATGTTGAACAGGTATAACTGTGTATGTGTGTATTTTATCCACAGGTTCAAAGGAACCTGGGAGGGGACTAGTAGCATGGCTGCTTCCTGGAG
>JADRCD010084581.1:0-15001 GCA_019843815.1 Montemys delectorum | reverse complement strand
TTACATTCATTTAAGAAATGGTGTGTGTATTAAGATGGTCTATCCATCAAGTCATTCACCAACTGTTTCAACGAACAATGGTTCTGCATGGAAGGTGGTACAGACATTAGGTGAGGGTAAGAATCTAGTTCATTGGTTGTGATGATTTTGAAAAGCATTCATCTCAGAGAAAGAGTAACTTATAAAGTCCTCTTCTTCAAACTTGATACAAGAGCTAGAAATGTCAAGCAAAGCATTCAGTCTCACTCTTTGTTGTTCTGTTTCCTACAAGTCACCTCCAAAGTTAATTGTCTATGTCTCCCTTGGGTATATAAATACTTTTGAAATATATAAGCTGTTCTGAAAACCATAGTATAGTGTAAAAACATGAAATAAACAGTACTAATAGAGAGGCTGAGATAGGAGAAGCAAGATTTCAAGACCCTTACGTTGTACACAGCAAAACACTGTCACAAACAAGCTGAAAGTATATATAGATTGTACAATATTGGATCTATTTCTCTAATTACCAAATTAGAGAGACCATTGGATGACAATCAACAAATTTCTAGTTCCTCAAATTTTTGGATTTCAATCCCTAAGGATATTTTGGTAATATTAATTTTCATATTAAGATATTAAGAAAAGGTAATTGTCACTTCCTGTTTTTTTTTTGTAAGAAGTGGAATTAGGTTTGTGTGGATTTGTTGAAAGATTACTTTCTTGCTTCTTCTAGGGTGTAGTTTTGCTCCTTATGTTGATGTTTTCCATCTATTATCCTTTGGAGGGCTGGATTTGTGGAAAGATATTGTGTAAATTTTGTTTTGTCATAGAATATCTTGTTTTCTCCATCTATGGTAATTGAGAGTTTTGCTGGGTATCATAGCCTGGACTGGCATTTGTGTTCTTGTAGGGTCTGTATGACATCTGCCCAGGATCTTCTAGCTTTCATAGTCTCTGGTGAGAAGTCCCCGGTAATTCTGATAGGCCTGCCTTTATATGTTACTTGTCTTTTTTCCCTTACTGCTTTTAAAAATCTTTCTTTGTTTAGTGCATTTGATGTTTTTATTATTATGTGACGGGAGGAATTTCTTTTCTGGTCTAGTCTATTTGGAGTTCTGTAGGCTTCTTGTATGTTCATGGACATCTCTTTCTTTAGGTTAGGGAAGTTTTCTTCTACAATTTTGTTAAAGATTTTACTGACCCATTACATTGGGAGTCTTCACTCTCTTCTATACCTATCATCCTTAGGTTTGGTCTTCTCATTGTGTCCTGGATTTCCTGAATGTTTTGGGTTAGGACCTTTTTGCATTTTGCATTTTAAGTAATGTTTTTATACACAGATAAATATAGCTCTCAATTCTCATGAGAGGAGATTCTTTTGAAGCATTACAGTGATCTTTTTGAAGATCATTACAGAAGGCCACTGTTCAAATGCTCTGGGGTACTGGTTTCAAATGAACATATATGCAGCATGACCATGTAAGGCTTAATCATTGTTGAAAAGGTGAAAAGACTGTAAGTCAAAAGGACCAGGAGATCCAATGCAAGATATTCTATTTTAAGGAGGAGGAGGAAAAGAAAGAGAAGAGACCAGTGGAGAGGGGTAGAGAAAGGCCTAAATCTAGAAAGTCATAGAAAGAGAAGTAACAGGTAAATAGGGCCAAACTATGTTATTTAACTATTAGAAGGGTATATAAAAAATATCATTTAAAAAATTATCCAAGTCATTGATCTGATATTTATTAAAGAATTTTTTTTTTTTTTTTTTTTTTTTTTGGTAAGAAGCTAAGGAATGTAAGAATATGAAAATCTATTTTTGTACAATGGAAGTTAGTTTTCAAAGACAAGGACACTGTTCAACAGAACATATTTTACTCTCTAAATACAACAATAAAAATATAGTGAACTGATATCCTGATTTTAAAAACAACTTGAAACAGTCTCCATTTTTCTCCCCTCATGTTATGGGACAGCAGTTTTTATTCTTCAGCGACCATAAGGGGTATTTTTAACCTGGGTTGTGAGGGTTAGGAAAGCTTGAGTCTCCTAGAATATAAGATATATTTTAGTATAATCTACTGCCAGTGGCATGAAATGAGATAATTCAGAATAAGACATGTGTATCACAACCCTGTTGTGGTAAATCTCCAACCCAAACAAGCCCAGACAATGAAAACACAACTCAATTAATATGAATACAAGCTGTACACCTAGATTAGGTAGATCTACCACTACACTATCATCTTCCCCATAAAAGAGACTCATTATAACTTGTGGTTTTTCCAGGCCAGGTGCTTCTGCTTCACTTCCCTTCTTCCTTCTCCCCAGTCGTTCTCTCTCTCTTTCTCTCCTTTTCTCCCTCAAACCTTCAGCTCTACCTTCCCCTCTTTCTCTGACCCATTACTGGCTCTCTCCTTTATTTTTTAAATTAAGGTGGGAAGAAGGTTTACAGGAAATCACCTGAGTGCTGACTCATTCCTTGTTCACATCCCCTCACAGGAGTACAGAATTAACATCAAATATAATTAGCCCTAGGACTATCAGCAACACAACCCCTCTCCCAAAAGCTTAGGGATCTTTATCTAAGAGGGTGCAGAAAGGCCATAGTCTTCAGTGGCTGTGGATGGCTACAAAGAACCAGTATTTTCTGGACACAGCAGGACAGTTGCACATATAAACTCATGATACTTGTGAGAAAATGTGTGAGAGTTGTGCAAGCTCAAGACAGACAAAATGAATATGCTAAATGGGAAGAAATCCTACAACTCTATTAGAAACCATTGGTAAATGACCATTTCTGGGATTGGGAGAGACTTCTTAAAGGCCATGGGCTTTGGTGGTTGACCATGCTGCAGTGGAAGACCACATGTCCAAAAGTGGAATTAGCCTGGAATGGTAGCACACACCTTGGATCCCACATTGTGGTTTAAATGAGAATGTCACCCATAGGTCTTATATTTTAATGCTTAGTCACCAGCGTTTGGAACTTGGAGTAGCCTTGTTAGAGTAGATGTGACCTTTTGGAAGATGTGTGTTACTAGAGGTGGCTTTGAGGTTTCAAAAGCCCATAGCAAGCCCAGTCTCTCTCTCTCTCTCTCTCTCTCTCTCTCTCTCTGTCTGTCTCTCTCCCTCTCCCTCTCCCTCTCCCTCTCCCTCTCCCTCTCCCTCTCCCTCTCTTGTACATCAGGATGTAAAGCTCTCAGCTATTTCCTGAGCACCATGCCTGCCTGCTTCCCACCGTAATGATCACTAAACTTTAAGCATGCCCACAAATAAACATTTCCTTTTAAAAGAGTTGGCTTGGACATGGTGTCTTTTCACAGCCAGTGAATGCTAATTGAGACAGAGGTTGGTACCAGGAGTGCATTATTGTGAAAGCCTGACCATACTTAGGGACTTTGACCTAGAAAAGAAGTGGAAAATTTATGTGGGCCTTATTGGGCCATGCTAGGAGGAGCATGGAAGCAATGCTAAGGGAAATGTGAAACGTTGGGATTTAGTGCCAGAAAGTTTTAGAGTGGAAAATATTAGCACCTGGGCCAGAGAACATCCTTGTGATGTTTTGGCAAAGAATGGCTGCTTTTCATCCTTAGCTTTAAACCTATTGCCTGAGGCTAAATTAAGGATGAATGACACCTGGTAAAGGAGCATCATATTGACTGTGTCATGTGGTTATTAGTGGTCATTTTTATTTAAACCTTCAATGCAAAGGAGCAATCAGGGCAAGGGAAGAATTTCAAGATGTGCAGTTTCAGGAGAAAAGGAGAACCAGGAAAAAAATTGGTGGCAGCAAGTCCTATGCCCAAGGAAATAAAATGTTTAAAGAAATACCTGATACTAAATTGATTATATTAGAGACCTCAAGATATTGGAGATGTCAAAGTGGTGGGATGGCTTCCAAGGAGAGCTGAGAACAGGGTATGGAATCAACCCAAGGACAAAAAACTATGCTGTGGGCCACAAAGCCAAAAGGAGTTAGAGATCTGAAGAGTATTTTGAAATCAGTCTCTAGTTTGTCTAGCATGTGTTCACTATGCCCCCTTTTTCCCATTTTGGAACATTAAGGTTTATTCTGTACAATTGTATGTTGGAAATATGTGATCTAGGTTGTTTGTTTGTTTGTTTGTTTGTTTGTTTTGAATTTACAGAGAGTTACATTTAAATGGTGGTCCTGAGTCTCAGAAGTGACTTTAGACTTTTGGATAAATGTTGAGACTCTGAAAGAATGGGGAGTTTTGAAGTTGTACTGAATGCGTTTTGCATTGCTATATGGCTACGAGCCTACGGAAGCAGTTGGGTAGAACTAGAATGGCCTCCATAGACTCACATAGTTTAATGTTTAGTCACCAGGAAAAGGAACTGTTTGAAATGGTAGGAGATTATTCCATTGTTGGAATAATGTGGCCATTTTGAAAGTATGTGGACTTTGAGTTTTCAAAAGCTTACTCCAGAAGAAATCTCTCTGTTTTTGTTTGTCTGTCTCTGTCTCTGTTTGTCTCTATCTCTGTTTGTCTCTATCTCTGTCTGTCTCTGTCTGTCTCTGTCTCTCTGTCTCTCTGTCTCTCTGTCTCTCTGTCTCTCTCTCTCTCTCTCTCTCTCTCTCTCTCTCTCTCTCTCTCTCTCCCTCTCTCTCTCTCTCTGCAGATTATGACAAAATGCTCAACCACTGTTCCAGCACCATGCCTTCCTACCAACATACCTCCTGCCATGATGATAATGGATACTGCTCTGAAATATAAACAAATATAAACAAGCCCCCAACAAAGCACTTTCTTTCATGAGAATTGGCTTGTCTTAAATGTCATTTCATAACAATAGTGAGCATCTAAGACATCACAGATCTCAGGAGGCAGAGGCACAGATCTCTGTGAGTTCAAGGCCATCTTGCTCTGCATAGTACATTTCAGGACAGCCAGAAATACATAGGAAGACCCTGTCCAAAGCAAACAAACAAACAAACAAGGAGCATATGAACACGACAAAGTGTATGCATTTTTAAAATAAAAAATACAAAAATAACTCTAGGTAGTGTTGAGCATGGGGATTAATATAATCAAAATACATTGTATGAAAACTCAGGAAAAAGCAACCTAACCATTAAATAACTTAATCTGGTGAAGAAAACTCCTCTGCTCTTCCATGCTTAAAGATTTGTGCATATGAACATAAAATCCACATCAATACTTAATCACGGAGTTAAGTGTATGCAATATTGCAAGCAGATTGGATTAAACAAATCCTACCACACAGATGTTCTGTACCTAGCAGAGGTAGATCTTTGAGATATAGCCATATTATTTTATGATTCATTCTTTAGCAATTTATGGAATTATAAAGTAATAATAATTTAATTAAAGCATGAAAGATAGATTTTGGTGATTTACATTATGTTTTAACTATCTCATTACTATAATTAGCCTTAGATAACAAACATGATTGGGCCTTTGTAAGATGTGAAATTTAATAGACTCATTTCCATAATTGTAGCTATGCTTCTTAATTTATTATTTTTGTCTCTTAGAAACACAGTTGTTTTATTTTCACAAAATGAAGTCTTGAATTAGACATGAGAAGCAGATTTACAGTAGAATGTAGGCTCTGCTCCAATTTTATCCCTGAAATCAAACTCAAAGAACCTTCTTCTACTATTTAATTACTGACCTGTGCCCGAAATACACATTTTAGTTCTAGTATTTTTAAGCAGTTCAATCTTACCTATATTTTGGGTTTCTCTTCATAATAAGATGAATAAGACAGTTTTCTTTATGTGGACATTAAAATGATAAAATCATATTATAATTTTCAATAACAGAATGACATATTTCTAAGTTTAATTGCTGTCTGTTGAGTACTGATGATTTATTATTTCTATTTAGTGATTAACTAAACATAAAGAGAGTCACCGTGTAAAAGAAGATTGGAAAAATTGGATAGTGGCTGGTAGTTTGGGTGACTTTCTCCAACATGAAATGCTGAGTCAGCTCAGAAAAAAAGGTGTGTGAAAGGATCAAAGACTGTGCTCCATTTAAGGGACTTACACAAAAACATGAGGAATTTACCAAGGGAGTATGAAACACCTCACTCAAAAGTATAAGCTGGAAACTCCAATAATAGATTTGTGCTGAGGAGTATATAACATATCTAAATATGCTGAAGTGTTTAGTTTAGGGACAAAAATTCATATGTCATTCTAACTTTCTAAATGAAGGAAACATAAGCTGTTTTAACATGGCTTGGGACAATTAAAAGACATGTTATATAATTATTCTTTCCTAGAAATATTCAACTATGTTCCATCTATAGTCTCATCTTTGTAATAGTTTGACTAACAGTAACACTGGCCTAAACATCTATGTAGCACTTTCTCTATGTGGTGCACTCATTTACTATGTGGAGTACGCATTCACTGTGTGGAGCACTCACTCACTGTGTGGAGCACTCATTCATTGTGTGGAGCATTCATCCATTGTGTGGAGCTCCCCTTCACTATGTGGAACACTCATTCTCTGTGGAGCACAAATTCACTGTGGAGCACTCATTGTGTATCATGAAATGCTTTAATTCCTTTGGTTAAACTATGAAATTTAATATTAAAAAATAATTCAAGATGGTCCTTAATGAATTATATACTAAGACAACTCTTACCTTAGCTAGACCCTGAATGAATTACGTCACTCATAGAACTTCTGTACACATTATATTCACAAGAAAATAATTAATTGCCACCCTTGGCACTACTTACTTTAATTTATAATTTAAGAAGTGTGTGTGTGTGTGTATGTGTGTGTGTGTGTGTGTGTGTTGCTATTCGCATGTCTGTGTTCATTGTTTATTTTATTTATAATTCATCTCTAGCTCATTATAAATTATTGTCCTCCTAATAGACCTTTAAATGCATTTATTGGGCTATATAAGGGAACGTTTGTGTTAGTGCTTAGAAGTTAATCATTCTTCTTTATGGGCCTAATGGAAAATGATTAGATGATACAAATGACTCCTGGGGCATTCCTTTATAATGAGTGAAGTTTAAAAATTCTTAGAAATGAGAAGGATTGGGACAATAGATCATTTTTTAAATGCTTTAGTTTCAAAAAAACTTCTAAACAACCAAGTGATCATTTTTCTAGCTTCCTTCTTTAAATGATACTTAAAAATAACTACATGGAATTGCCTGAATTTATTAATATAACACACTGGTCATTTCCTCCAGTAAAGTTCCTCGGGAGCTTATTTCTGTGAGTGAAACCAGCAGTCTTAACTAAAGCTTCAGCATTCTCAGATTTTGTCTCAAGGGGGGTGGCTCAGATCCCTAATGTCTGTGATACTGAACAAACCATGTGAACATGGGTTTCAGCTCTGAGTGTGCCATCTTGAATGTTTCACCAGCTGACTGGGTTTTGTGTAAACCATTATTATGCCTACCCCACCCTGCTTCTCTTTCTGCAATTTGTTCTCAGTGCACTACCCTTCCTGCAGTGACAACAGAACAGAGTGCTCACCTTAATGGACTTCCTTTCTGTTTTCTGCTTCCATCATTTCCAACTATTTCCTAATATATTTCCAGTTGTAGGGGAAAAAAGGCAAAACGCTCAGAGGAACATGAAATAATTCAAAGGAAGTTCTGACAGATTTTTCTAGGAAGCTCTTCTGCAGTAAAATGTGTTAAGTACACTTGATATTTTCAACTTTAGATAACAGTAAGTAGATTTGGAAACAATGCTTAAGTTTTTAAAATGTTTTATTTGTTCTTTGAGAATAACTTACAATATGTTTTGATTATATTCGTGATCATTAATATTTACCAGGTATAAAACATTCTTGACCCACACAACTTGGTGAATTCTGCTTTGCTTATCAAGTATAGTTTGGCTGGACAAAATTTCTTAGACTTCTCTTTTCATCAGAGAAACCATAGTTGATACATAAGGAGTTATACTCTTAAAAAATCAATTCTATTTTTTCCAGCATCTAACAAATGCCTGAATCCCCTCAATTAGATGGGGACTTGGTGCTCAATTTTCTGTCCATACTGGGATTTTGTCTGGATTGAGCTTGTACAGATCTTGAGCATGCTATTACAACCATTTGAGTTCATATGTACAGTTTTCCTTGTAGTCAATATCACTAAGTATTACATTCTGATTTCCTTCCTTTCTGCAATGATTTCTGGCCTATTGGAGGGAGGGATGTGATATGTATGTTCTCTTCAGGACTAAGTATTTTACAGTTTCATATTCTCTTCAGCTTTCAGAGTTGTGTGTCATTGTGTTAATCAATATATACTGCAAAAATAAGCTTCTTTGATGGTAAATCATGAAGAGCTGGTTTAACACTATTACCATTTAACAGAGCAGTAATTGTGGGCTATTTCTGAGAGCCTATGACCTGTCTATCTATAAGTCTTTGTACTGATAATAGTGCCAGATATGGGCATTATACTGTGAAGTAGGATTTAAATCAAATCAGAAAGTGTCAGGTTATTTGCACAATATTTGTGTCACTACCTCACTAGGGGCCATGTTTTGCTAGTACAGTCTTTATTTCAGCTTACAGAGTTTACAACCAGGGAAGATCAAACATTACTTTTCTCTCCCAATAGTCTGCATAGCACCTTCCAACATGATGCAAGCTCACCATTATAGCAGATGCTTCCAGATCAGTGGCACCTTGATTTGTCTATTGTCTATGACTCAAGAGTGCAGTATCTTCAGAAATAGATTTACATCCAGTAATGCAGAGTAATGAAGATCATTGTCAATAGCATGCAATATTTGGGCATCCGTGGGACCTCACTGACCAAGAATTCTAAAAGAAGTAACCTATCTCTGCCAATGGCCATACTACTCCTTACTCTCTGTGTCATGTTGTTTACTAGCTGCACTGTTGTGAAGTTATAGCCTTTTATGTGTGTGCATGCGAGTATTCTCACTCATGGAAACTTTTACAGTCATGGATTTCCATATGACTTTTACAAATGGTATTTATGCTATTTATTCATTTATCCTTCCCCAAATTCCTCCTTTACCATTCCCTACCTCAATCTCTCCATGCCTGTTCCTATTTAACCTTTTGTAATATTATTTTTCTCTCCTCTTTTGAAAGCCCTCCCTGTGGCTCCTAGGTCATTTCCCAACTTCAATGTGTATGCCAAATTAAACAGACATGTTTGAAGATTCAAAGCTATCATCCACAACTGAGAGACTGTATGTACACTTGGTTTTCTCATGTAGATTCTTTATGCAGAAGTGTTGTTTCCAGTCTCTACAACTTATCTGTGAATTCAGATATTTTATTTTTCCTAATGGCTAGATTATTTTATTATGCCATATTTTTATGATCTATTTAGCAAGTTATTGACATTTAGGGTTATTGCATGTTTTTGGTATTATGGATGAAAAAATTATGAATATGGAAGTAAAAATATTTATATAGTACATAATGGAGTCCATTTGGTATAGGTCCAAGACACACACATACACACACACACACACAAATGCACTCACACATGTGTATGATTATTTTTACTTAATCAAATAATTCTTCCACCATTATATCCATAATATCAATATAAATTTACTATTACATATAACAAAAAATTACATGAACAACTTACTTTTGTTTTACAATCTTTTTATTTCAGTTGTTTGAAGAGGTAAGATACACTTATCAAGAATTATCTGAAATAATTAGGTATAGAAAATGCTTAATTAGAATACTGTAAGATGAAATTTGCTTCTTAAATTCCATGTACTTAATGTGAATATTCTAAAATACTAAATTTTTCTAAGAATATACTTTGAATTTAAAATCATATAAAGTTATAGGTATCAATAATTCATTATATAGTTAAATATATTTATAGATAAATGAAATATCTTCTAAATTATTTACCTGAGTGATAGTCATTTCAAATATTTGTAAAATAAAACTATATTAAATCTATATCAATGCTTATGAGACCTGGTCTTAATTTTCCTATGTAAGGAAAGTTTTTTTTCTTAATCTTGCAAAATAAAACTGGGAGTTTAAAACAATCATTGTAAGCATTTATTAGTAAATATTCAGGTATTCTTTAAAATATGTATCCATACCTCATAGTTATCACTTTGAAACACATATAATATTAATACATGCAATAGCCCACAAAGTATAAATTATGTGCTCAATTCAATATTGCCTACTCTTAGCTCTCTTTTCTTTACAAAAGTGTCACATAAGAGGCATGACTTATTTCCATTGGATAACTGATAAAGTGGAGACATGAGGAGGCTGTATCACTTGAGGTCATTCAGTAGGATAGATGGAGATGATTTAAAGTGATGTCTGTTGCTCAAGCTGTGTGTATGTGTTTGTTACTCTATAACTTAGTCCTACTGAACAACACACACAAACTTCAAGAGAGTATAAAAATTTAATCTCAGTGTCCCAGAGACAGGAAGTGCCAAGGAATGTTCACTTCTTCCATGATTTCATGAGCCAAACACGTTTTTTTTCCAACTGAAAAGTTCATATTCTTGTCAGAAATTTTGAATAGAAATCTATTTAAGCCCATAGCAGATTGTAATGTGTTCTTAGAACCAAGGAATTTTTGTTTATAGGAAATGTTTGTGGGAAATTGTAGAATACTTGTTACTGAAGTCAATATTTGTCCTCTCTATAAACTACAGCAGAGTAAATACTCTTATTGCTTATTAGTCTTAGATATGGTTTCAAAAGATTACCTGTGTTCTGTAATTAATATTTGAAGCACCATATATCTGCAGCGTATGGTATATTAAAAGAGTATGAACATCCTTTATTCAAAATGGAAAAAAAAGATAGTTTTAAATTTTAGATTCAGAGCAGATTGGAATACTGACATATAAATAACAAACATTTTGTAAAGAATACATGTCAAATGAAACATTCATTTTACATATACACCTAATAGGCATAAACTAAATGTCACTTTACACAATATTTTTAGTGAGTCTGCATTCTGTCTACACTCTTATTCATGTTTCCACTGATGCATATGTTGACACTCAGAAAGTCTCAAGAGTCTAGATTTTTGAATAATGAATTGTTAAGATAAAATAAAAATAATTTTAATTGCTTTAAAAAGCAACAATTTGTTATTTCTCAGTTTTGGATGTTCTCAAGTTTGTAAGGTATATTCTGGGATATCAAGAGGACCAAGGGATCACAAATGCTCAGTTTCTTGGTTTTCCCATGTGACTTGTCTCCACGTGATCAACTGCCATCACTGACCAGAAGTTCTGTGATCCTTCACAGCTGTCTACTTGACTGTTTGGGATTCTTTCCATCATGATGACCTTAAGAGCAATTTTCTAAGTTCACAGAGTATTCTAGCATATGAAGGTTTCTGAATATAGGCCTCAGAGCCTGGCCTACCTGAAATACCAGGACTGTTTCTATCTTTTTCAAAGACATCATCAGCCTTAGAATCAGTGGTATTTTATTCCCATGGTCATGTGGATAAAAATGAATATGTTAATTTTACAAGTGACAGAAACCAGGTAAGAGGAAAGCAAATCTTGACATGCAGCCTGGTGGGATGATCTTCCTGCATCTTCACTAAGAGATTTTTTTATTTCATTCTGGAGTGTCCTGCCTAGATGCCCCCTCCAAAGTTGATGACATTTCCCTCCTCTTTTTAAACCTCTTTTTATAGATCAGAAATGAAAAAACAGGAGCAAAAGCAAAGGGAATATAGGGAGAAACAGAGCTTGTCAGGGTTCAGAGAATGAGTAGAGAGGGTGGAGGGTGAGAATACTAGACAATGTCGGATCCATGAAGGAAACTGATGAAGAATACACATATGCATACACGTGTATACACACACACACACACACACACACATACACACACACACACATTAAGGCAAAGTATCAGAGAAAAATGTTCTTCCTGTGAGAAAAGGGAATGATGAGGTCATCGTGCTAACTAAGCACAGGGACTAACAATCTTCGAAACTGTTCCACACATGCTGAGAGCAACCATGTGCCTCAGCGCAGTTGGATGCTGCTGTTAGGATGAACTGTTTCACACATGCTGAGAGCAACCACGTGCCTCAGCGTGGTTGGATGCTGCTGTTAGGATACATCACACCCATAAACACCGTGGGGAAGAAGAGGTTTATTTCCCTCATGCTTTTATATCATAGTTCACCATCGAAGGCAGCCAAGGCAAGAACGAAAGCAAAGCAGGAACCTAGACGCTAATGCAGAAGCCACAGAAGACTCTAGCTGACAGATTTGCTTCTCATGGCTTGCTCAACCTGCTTTCTTATACATCCCAGTAATACCTGCCCAAGGGTAGAACCATCTGCAATGAGCTAGCTGGACATTTCCACATCCCTCTCTAATGAAGAAAACCACAGTAGACATATCCACAGGACAAACTCTTGGGGGTCGTTTTCTCAACTGAGGCTCTCTCTTCTCAAAATACTCTAGCTTGGGTCTAGTTGATAGAAAACTATCTAGCACATCCTGAAGCACGCTGTCACCTTGGTATAAAGCAGTTCTCAATGTATGGCTCTTCTCCACAGCTCGAACTTACTACTTAAGTGTGCTAGGATTTGCCAAAAAGAACCTGTAATTAAACTGTCTGAGGCTGGTACAGACACAGTCATACACAGGTCACATTAAAGTAATAAGGCACAAGGACAACCATAAAATATGGAAGAACTGATATATGTTTGTTGACTTCAAATACTAACACTAGGTCTAAGAAGTTAAAAATTTAAGTTTATAAAAGTGGGAAAAACTAAAGATAGGAAACATGAGCTGTTAAATCTAAGATTAAGTCAGACAATAGAAGCTCAAAACTCTACAAATTATTAATAGACACTTGAGCACTTATCTACAGCAGTCATTATTTCAGTCCTGTGTGTGATGGTAAACACCATAAACACCATAACTACCATAGTAATATCACTTGGGTTTCAGGTAAAAACTGAAGACATTTTCAGAGGGTCCAATGAAGTACTAATCTTACCAGACAATTTCTTCCCTGTTTTTTTGGTTCTCAAGTTTGGCTCAAAATTATCTTTTCTTTAAGTCCTCAGAGTTTGGTCCACAGTGTTAATCTTTGAGGTGTCCCTGAGGTTTCCAAAGAGCAGCCACACTTACACACTTCATCTCTGAACAGGATTGTATCCTGGTGGTGAGGCCAATAATTCTCGTGACTCTTCTGAGGGAGGTGATGACAAGCTGTCCTCAGAGATTGAGGTACTAGTCATGTGACACCCTGAATCCTTAGCTCATTAAATCTTGAATTATTTTTCCTTTAGCAGAGCAGGACACAAGTGTGTTTTCATTCTATAGTTTATAATATGTGGAATACAGAACAGAAATCTATAGGTTTCTTTTTCTTCTCAATTGAATAAAAAGTTAATCTAAAGACAAATGATCAGAAAATAATATACTGAGACCCACAGAATTAAGCAAAAACAATTTTGAAGAAGGGTACATATGCCAATTTTTTTCTTTCAAAAAGAAAAGAGTTTCCCAAAGTTTGCTGAACATTACAGTTCAAGAAACTAGAAAATGAAAAACAAATCAAATCTTAAGTTGGTAGTAAATAAAGTGAAATAAATGTTACACAGAATATATATATATGCATATGTATATATATGTGTATATATATACATGTATACTTTGACTTTTGAAACAAACTAAGCAGCAATTATTTAAGAAAATATGAGATAAGATTTGCATTAAGTAAACTCAGAAATAAAGAAATTTCAGTGTATATCTCATGAGTAAAAAGGTTCTTAATTGACTTAGAAGACTGTTGTTTTTTGTTTTTTTAAATCTATAACTGCACAATTTATAACTTTAGTGGGCAACTTATTATTATCATAATTCTAGAGACTAAAATGTCAAATATGTACACATAAGGAGGGCATGGATAACAGAGAAGAGGAAGAGAGGGAGAGAGAGAGAGAGGGAGAGAGGGAGAGAGAGAGAAACACATTTAAAACAGCCTACCTTAATGGTAAAAAGACACCCCTTATAATTTAGTCATGAACATAAAATCTTGAATCCTTATGACCTAAGAATCAAGTGCCTAAAGGCTACAGGTCCTGACTCTAAACCATAGAACTATACTGAAATGTATGCCAAAAGTTTAGAGAACCTGAAGGAAATGGATATTGTTCCATTGTTACATTTTTTTTAATAAAACAAAAAAAAAAATCCTACCCTGTCTGAGAATTTTCAGATTTTATGTAATTCAATATTTTCAAATATTGCTTTCTATGTTCTCAGATATAGTTGGATTTTATAATGTTCCAATGGATTTTACTGTGTTCCATATTTATAATATTATGTTTCTTACAACTATTTGCATCAATAAACTTATTATTAGATTCTATAATTATCTTAAATGGTTAAGCAATCCTTTTATAAATTTTTCCAACAAGTGTTTGGCATTGTAATAATCTGAGATCCAGTGAGACCATGGGATGGTTGATGAAGAGACACAGTGAATATTGTTCAACATCCAATCATCCATTTGAGTTTGATGTTTCTGAAGAAGAGTGGAAACTGATTCCCTAGCTTCTTAGAGTTCAGCGTGTGCATATTCCCCTGAGAGTCCTACACACTTTTAATTTTTTTCTCTGTGCAAGTTTTGGATTAGCTTTATCTCTCAGTGGAGAAGTGATTTAAAGAGATTTACCTTTTCTCTCTTTGCTTCTCATTTAAACTGTAGCTTCTACGTTCTAGTATCTTAGTTAAAGAAAAAGTAACACCCAAATTGTTGTGGCTCTAGTAATGTCCACAGCCACAAAAGACTTCAGTCTCTTTTATAAAGAATGCTTTCACTTTCCCCATTGTGTATTGTCTGCCCTTACTCATACACAGGACAGGAGGCCCATGTTTTGTCAAAAAGAATATCATCTGTCCTTAAAACTATAAAAGTAGTCATACCTGTTGTTATATGAGAAACGATTCATAGGGAGAAGCAATACACACGCGCACACACACACACACACACACACACACACACACAC
>JADRCD010084570.1:0-11188 GCA_019843815.1 Montemys delectorum | reverse complement strand
GTGTGTGTGTGTGTGTGTGTGTGTGTGTGTGTATGTATAAAAGTCATAGTGATATTTGCCTCAAGGGATTTGGAAAGATTAAATGGGTTGATTCAGATGAAGGGTTCAGAAAGTGCACAGGAAGCAGGAAACAGCCAATAACTATCTGAGTTAGCATCATCAATAACAGTCCTAGGAAGAAAATTCCCAGAGATGACCATAGCAGTTGGGCTACTTACTGATTTGGTTGTTCAGCTTGAAAGCAATGTCTAGCTGCAGGATAAACAGCATAAACTGGAACCATGGGCTCATCTCCATAGAAGGAAGGGGAATGTGTACAGAAAACACAATGTCATTTGCTTCAATTTCCCTTGGAATTGCTTCCTCGATGTCACGGATCTTGTCACACTTGTTCGGTCCCCAAGGCATCAGCCATCTTGTTTTATGGTGGTTCTTACGGACATCCACACATTTTATTGCCGTGTAGGGTACTGCTGTTGTGGGTGCTGGAGCTGAAAAGAGAGTGTTTTCTTGTTTTAGAAAAGATTCTACTGAAGTGGCCACTTCTAGCTGATGCTCTTTTCAGTTCTGCCTTCCTTTCAGTTGTACACTGCCATCTACAGCTGGGGAGCAATCACTCTCTGAGCTCCTCCAAATCTAAGTGAGCACCCTCCTGTCATCTCTAGAGAGACACAAAAGTATCTCTACAAGCCTCCCATTGTATTTCCAGTTAATTACTCTACACTTGTAAGCAATCTAATTCAGTTACCATATCCATTCAAATCTTTGTCAGAAAATTCCAGTGTGCTCCAAGAGCTGGGAGACTGAGTGAGGGGGCACTGTAGAGAGTAGTCCCTGAGTTCAGACACTGCATCTGAGACCTGCTTGATAAGTTAGTTGCATCCGTGCTAGCTTCAGGACTCTTATCTAAGAAACAAGTTGGCTAACTTCCAAGGTTTCTCTTAGCTCTATCATTCATAACCACTGCTTTTGATATACAAATGCTGACTTCAGAACCCTACTTATTTTAGTACCTGTTTGAAGATAGATATTCAAATATTAATACTTCTTTTTTTTTTTTTTTTTTTTTTTTTTTTTTTTTTTTTTTTTTTTTTTGAGACAGGGTTTCTCTGTATAGCCCTGGCTGTCCTGGAACTCACTCTGTAGACCAGGCTGGCCTCGAACTTAGAAATTTGCCTGCCTCTGCCTCCCAAGTGCTGGGACCAAGGGCATGCGCCACCACCGCCCGGCTCAAATATTAATACTTCTAAAACAAATTAAACTATTGCCCATGCTCATCAAGATGGAAAAGCAAATTTGAAAATCATATTGAAGCAATATTTTATTACAAAATGATTATGACTGTAATGCAAAATTGCAAAGTATAATTTCAAGTTTAAACATTTACCTAAAATACCCCTAGAGAAAAGAAACTATTTTTTAAAAAGTATTAAATGTTTTTTAACTTAATATGCAACATTATATTAATATCTATAGTAATGGTAAATGTTGTGCTAATACTATAATATCTATATTAGTAGTAAATATGTTTTCAGATAGAAGAATCAATAACAAGTAAAAATGCTAGGAACTTCTGTATTGAAGAAGTATAACTGAAAGCCCTTGGATGTTGGGTGTTGATTCCAAATGCATGGTATCTCTGTGGATTCATGCTATGGGTGTTTTTTTCAAAACTGAAAACCATACAACCATAAAGATTTTGTATACCTAATTTATCTAAAGCCATCTGTCTAGCTTATTATTAGAACTGAGTCAAACAAACATTGGTTATTTTGGTCAGCTAAACAGTTCCTGATGCTAGAAAGACGAAATGACACATTTAATTGGATCCACTTTAATGTGGTTAGAAACTAACAGAGAGGTACAAGTCATAAATTCCATTTTAAATAACAAAAATTAAACTATTTGTTGCAGAAAATGCTTACATTTAAAAACATCTCTTCTTTCAAAAATGAACCTAATCTTTTAAAATTATTTTATTTGCTTGAAAAAACAAGTCTTTCACTCATCAGACAAAAATGGGAATAAGCTGAGATCCTCAGCTAAACTCCAAAACCACATTCCACATGGAACAACAGAGCACTGCCTCATTTTCAGTGGTTTGTATGGGAGATAGAGACTGTGTGGCAGCCAACCTGGTTTTCATATTTTTATTAACCTAGTATGTCATCCATAAAACAAAATTATGAAGAATACTCATATTTTTGAAGAGACCTTGGTAATAGCACTGAAGAAGCTTCAAAAGCATATCTTTAGCTAGACTTATTCACTGGAAGAAGATAGCCTCAAAACCATTTAAAACTTAAAAATTGCACATAATTCAACATTTCAGCTTTTCTACTAGTACCCAAAAGGAAAACAATATTTATAGTATTTGAGAAAGTAAATAGCATATTGATATTCAAGCATAAACACTTAAAGTTACTTTGGTGATATCTTTACAATTCAGAATGACATCTTACCTGCTGCTAAGAGTGGCTACTCAGTGTATATAGCATATAAAGAAAAAAAAAGGCCAAATATGCAACTTGTTCTGATTGTTGGTATATCATTAGATGCAGCAAAAATTGTGACTATATAATTATAAACAGTATCTAGAATCAAAATATGTTTGAAATCAGCCAGGCATTGTGACACATAAATCCTAGAACTCAGGAAGCAGAAGCCCGAGGATCTTTATAAGTTTGAGGTTTGTCTAGTCTACTAGTGAATTCCAGAAGATCCATACCTACATAGTGAGATGCTGTCTCAAAAGAACCAAAAAATTGAACTTTAAGTTCTTTTTGAAAATGATTTTATAGTATGACAAAAGAACTAAATAAAGTCAAAATTATCTGTAATATGTCTTTTGAATAAGACATAGTCCACTGTATTTACAACAAAAGACTTGGTCCCTACTGTGAGTCTGAAAATCAATAGTGGTAAAAAGGGGTTATCTCGATTCAGGTCCACAAACCAAATCATGTCTGTTCAAATAAAAAGTAAAAACAATCACTCTTCAGTATTTGAAGACTAGGAAAGCAGTTTCACCTAACTGCCTCAGCACTTATTATGTCTTCTGTACACATCCATAGAATATAATTTAATTGAAAATACAAGAACTAGCTGACTCTTCCCAATACAATTTATCAAGAAGGACAATGTAACAAAACCCAAATATGTCCTTTCACTGTGAACTGTTAACCTCTCATATTGGTTGCTAAGAACACTGAAGGCATATATGCATGTAGGTAAGCTATAGAAAGTATTCATAAAAATGTTGGTTCTGTCTTTACTCTGTTCACATTATTACATCAAATGCAGGTCATATTTTCTTCCCTTATCTGTATTTCAATGATATTTTGACTCCTATTATCCATTACAGTATTCATATTGTGGAATATGGCACTACAATATATTGAACTTTAAAGTGATATGACATCAGTAAGGTATGGACAAATTCAGGGTTGGTAAGCTACCTCAGGAAAAAAATGGTTCTTCAAACACATTACTTTATATTTGACTATTGTGGGTATCCATTACATTCTAGACACTGTCAGCTACTGGAGTAGACCTATAGGCACTAATAATGTGAGATATATGAATGATAAAAATATAGACAATAAGTGATTACTATAAATTTTAATATAATTATGATGAATGCTACATTTAACCCGAGAAAGGGGAACAGTTGATTATTTGAGATGTAGAAGGAATGAGTAAAGTGATATAAAAATTCCAGCTATCATCACCAACTTAACTCTGAATAATGTAATCCAATAGAGTAAGCCTGTATTTCTTTTGGAAGAACATTCATTGGCTCCAGTCAGCTTCCTATTACTATCTCAAATGATACCTTGGTTCACAAGTTACTATGAAGCCAACCACTCTCATTTTTCATACTCAAAGCTGAGTCAATGTCAAATCATTTGCCCTATTCCTTCTAAAACCTGCAATTTAAAGATGGAGGGGAGAGATAAAAGAGTTAGCTGCCCTCCAGAAAAGTTAAAATAAAAACAAAACAAAACAGTATTTGTCACTATGGAAGTGACAAATAGTTTCCATTTAAGTCAACAGAAAATTTTCATTTCTTTTGTCTTAAAATAAGTAACAAAGCATCCCTTTGCAACTACCCAGAAGTATGTAACTAAAGACAGAGACAATATTATAGGAGGCTGAGCATTTGACAAACAACCACATTCTGATAGAAAGTTGCTCCAACAAAGGTTTGAATAAAGACTTTTGGCTATAAAAGAAGTCTGGAATGGCTTACAGGGCATACTCTTTCCCCGCCCCCAGGGCATCTTAAAATAGAGGATGTGTGAATTCAGAGAGGAAGGGCTCTACCAGGTTAGAAGGGCATAAGTAGGCACCTTGTCTACAGATGCCCATGCTTGAATTTGGAAAACTAGAAAGAATACTTTTAATTAGTTGGTTGATTGATTCAGACTGTTCTTGCTATGTAGCTCTGGCTGGCCTGGAACTTAGAAATCCACCTTCCTCTGTCTCTCAGTGCTAGGACTAAAGCAATGTACCACCACTACACTTAGCATTAGAAGGAACATTTTACAGGACCACTCCTATCTTTATCTGTTACATCTCTTTGCTTCTCTAGCCAAGGGTACATCCCCACAATTATCTTGGTTTCTACTTTGTTGTTCCTGCTAAGCTCTACAAAGCACTGTTTTAAAAGGCATAAGAGACACACAAAGAACGAATAAGTTTTATTCAGAGACACCCCCACCTTCTTTTTTTGTCGAGACAGGGTTTCTCTGTGTAGCCCTGGCTATCCTGGAACTCACTCTGTGGACCAGGCTGACCTTGAACTCAGAAATCCGTCTGTCTCTGCCTCCCAAGTGCTGGGATTAAAGGTGTGTGCCACCACTGCCCAGCTCCCCTTTTCTTAAGTAACACTTTCCTTTCAAGATCTCTCTTCCTCTCTCCTTCCCTTCCCTCTTGCCCCTCCCTCTTTCTCTCTCTCTCCTCCATCTCCCTACCTCGACCTGCACCTAGTCACAAGGCAGACAGGAGATCTGCTGGGAGAATTAGTGGTCTCCAGAGGTTTGTCTGAATGGGACTAGAAGAGCTCCACTTCTCTTGGAGAAGGTTTTGAAATCTTAGTTATCAGGTCAAACTAGCCTTTCTCTAACTTAGACCAGGAATAACTGCCTTCAATAAAATGATTTTTGAAGATTAATCTGCTGGGATGAGTGGAAGGAATAAGGAGAACAAATTAGTTTGTATGGGTAACTATAAATAATACAATAATAATCAGAATTTTGAAATTTGAAAAATGTAATGATTCTGAGTGAAATAGTCAACAACTTCAGAAGAGCACTTAGCAATAAAAACAACAAGAAAACAATGATCCACAGATACTTTCTTTTATGACTCTTTTAAGACTCTTTTAAGAAAGGAGGTTGAGTTAACCTTTGAATAATCTCAGTTAAAAACTTACACTCACCATTTCTATACTTTTAAAAATATAAATAACTTACTTATCTAGGACTTCATAGTTTCACTTTAGTTTTCTCCATCTTGTTCTACAAAATCATTTTAGGCTACTAGAAATATCAGCTCATATTAAAGGAATAACAAACAGACTGATTTAAAACAGATAACAGAAGCAATATATAAATAATGCCAGGCTTTCATGCGAACTATGTTAGTAATAACTTCAATATCTACTTCACCTTGGAATGTAGAGAAATGCCTTCATTGCCTGAAAGATAGGTCAAATATAGGGATACAGGACTATAATTCCAGCATTCAGGAGGCTGGTGCCAATCTGTTCAATATAGACAGGTTCTCCTACCCACAAACATTTACTAATAAAGTATGTGTCCAATGAAAACTCATACAATGTATGCTCTGTACTTAGGTTTTTCAGTACCAGACAGTCTAAGAAGGATGGAAGAAAACATGAGAAAAGGGTATTTAGTATCTGAACTGAAAATGGCTAAATGTATATGTTACTGACAGACTTGTAACTTTTATTCAAATATCCCCAAAGCTCTTGGTTGGCACAATAGAATTCTACCTAAGTTTAGAATTTGGCTTTAAACTGTCTTAACCTAGGCTGGCCTTGAACTCATTAAAATCCTCCTGCCCCAAACTTAGAAGTTGGGTTTTCAATATAATTCAATGAAACATTCTTTGCTAAATTCAAAAGCCTTAATTCTGATAAAAAAAAGAAACACATGAAATAGACACACACAGACAACTTAAGTAGACAGATATCATTATTTGGTTGAATTGTAATGTCCCAGACAGTTAATAACTGTGAGCCAAACCTGTGCATCAGTCATCCAAGATAAATTCCTGAAAATACTGTTTTTGTTCTTAGCAAATATTTAAATCTGAAAAGTGTCTCTAAATTTCAGTTCAAAAAGTTCAGCTACAGAAAATGCAAGTACTTGTGTTAAACTGATTTAACATTTAAGAATTAACTAACTTAGTTTCTGTAGCTATAATGTTCAGATATATGTTTTAACATTGTATTTATTTTAAGGATGAAATTATCATGTATTTCAACCATGCTAATTAAAACTTACCAGATACTGAACAAATTATTACTTCACTTAAATTATTAAGTAACAGTTACTTCAAAGTAAAAGTGTATCTGCAGAAACTAGAACTAAGACAGGACTTTAACAATTACCTTAGCTATGCCCTTGAGTGGAATACGGTATACTTAGATGCAATTCATTTTTATAGTAATTCTTGAAAGCCACTTTCAATGAATAATCACACTAAGATCTTTTGTTGAATAAAGCAAGAAGTGCTCTACACTAAATGATTACTACTAAAACATACAAACAAATATGTTGCTTATGCCAACTTGGAGATATTTTCACATTCACCCAAACAGTAGCACATCAACACATACCCATGAATACAATACAAGCATACAGATGCACATACATTCACATGACAGTACAGACACTCATGCATTCACAAAGCAACACAAAGATATCCACATACTTCAAATAGCAACAAACAGGTACAGACAGACAGACACATACACTATTCAAACAGCAATTCATAGAAACATGTAACATACAGCTGGGCATAGCATCACACTTTTTTAATCCAATACTGAGGGGCAGACAAATATGTGGGTTTACAAATATATTCTACATGGCCACACACTGACTCACACATATACTTATATAGTGACACCCAGATGCACACACTCACCTACATGCAATACAGATCCACACACACACAGCAACAGACACATACCTCAACACACACATACCTCAACACAAAGATGCATATACATACATGCTAACTACATAGCAATATGCATCCTACATACATCTTACAAACACAAAAACAAATATACTCCATGCAAGAACATACAGATATATCCATATGGTAATATATAGATGAATATGGCAAAACAGATAAATATACCCCACATATCAATAGAAAGATACATATGCCTGGCAATATACAGGAATACACATATACATACCAGGTCCACATACAAGTGTACACTGTAAAAGTGAATTAACTGAACTGTTCAATTTGACAGAATTTAGAATTAATTTGAAAATAAGTCTGGGCATGTCTGTGAGAGATTACCTCAATTAGGTTAATTAAAGTAGGAATACCTAGTCTAGATGTAGCTGACATCATTCTATGGGTTATTCCTCCTCAATTTAAGAAAAAGGAAAGAATAATCTTAACATCAGAGTTCGTCATCTCTCTGCTTCCTGACTGTGGACACAAAGTAAACAGAAACTTCAAATTCCTGATACCATAATGGATTATACTAAGACTATAAGCCAAAATAACTCTTACTTCCTTGCTTTTGTCTAGGATGTTATCACAGCAACTAAAAAAGTAGCTAGTGTACACATGTCTATGGCAACAGATTCACATGCACTTAACAAGTTAGCACATGCAATCCATATGTTAACACACAAGTGTATTCACATGGTAACCTTCGTATCCTACATAACAGCACACAAATATATAGACATACAACCACACAGCAACAAACAGATAAATATCCACATAGCAACATACAATCCATGAATATCAAAAGTTAAATGCAAAGTAACTTTCTGTAGCAAGCTCTTACTAAAAATACTTCTCTGTGACACAAAGTTATGAATGAATGGCACTGACAGTTTAACACCAAAGTTTCAGAAATTGCAGCAGTCTAATTAATTCTCATTCTAAAAGTTTAAAAATATTTTATGGCAGGACAATAGTGGCATATGCCTTTGATCTCTTAACTGGGAGGCAGAGGCAGGTGGATCACTTTAAGTTTGAGACTCTAGTCTACAAAGCAAGTTCCAGGACAGCGAAAGCTACACAAAGAGACCTTGTCTCAAAAAAGAAATTTATGTTTAAATCTTGTATTTTTAAGTGATTGACGTGTAATCTCTCAATTGTGTCTGGTGGCAAAGATAGAAGAATAGAATTGCTTTATAGAAACCACATGTTAAATACACATAACATCACTTGCTCAGCTTGGACCCTCTAAATGAAAGTGCTTTAGAACACTGAGCCCAGCTCTTACATAATATGTGAAATGCTATGGTAAACATGAAATTATCTTAGACTGAAGATTGGTGCCAGTTTTTTTTTCTTTTTGAATAAAATAATAAAATGCACATAAAAGGTCCCATGAGAGGTTCAGCACATAAAATATGCATTCATTAGACATGCTAATTAGATCAGCAACCCAATGGCCTAAATATGTATTAAAAAACCAACACTCACCTTTAGTATCTACCAACAAAGAAAGGCTGAATCAAGAAGTCTTACAGAGGTACATAAAATTACTAACTCTAAGCTATATTCCTGGAAAAAAGTCTGTTATTACATCACTCCATGATGCTTAAAATAGCAAAAATTAAACACACATGAAATGAGCACAAAAGGCTTCACAAGACCAAATGACTCATCTGTTCATGCTTACTGCTCTGCAAACCAGACATTTGAGTTAATTTCCAAGCTTGTGCCAGTGCCTCAAATTTTTTAACTTGTTAGCCAAAATGCTATGTGGAATGTAGCCAAGATCACCTATGGGAAGAAAATCAGAGTGTCACAATGTACTACTTTGTGTCACGAACACAAAACAGCACAGTTATGTACCAGTCTTTGTATAAGAATCTATCCTAGGTGCACTGGAAGTCCTTAAAACTGCTCTGGCAGAGCTGTAGGTATGGAAGACAATAAAAGGTAAATAACTGGTTCTACTTCCTGAACAAGTAAAAGTAAACCACAGTACACATTACATTATAATTTTAGAATTAGAAAACTCCAAAATGAATTAATCTCCTAAGAGAAACATCTGCTGTGAAGTACACTTTTCTAATATTGGCTATTTATAATTTGTTATAATTTGGCATCTATTATCTACATATCATAGAGGTTCCGATCTTATCTTTATCACTAGCACTACTAAAGATGAATCCTAACTAATATGTGAATTGTAAATCACTTTCATTTTTAAAGTTCCATAAAGAGGATAAATATGAAGCTCCTGAAAATACATTCAACTTATCTAAACCTAATAATATTCTCCAACATTTATTGGGCTCTTGGGTATAAATTCATATTCTGGGCAGACAGAATTTGGGATGTCAGAGTAGAAGAGACATGACTCCAGGTAAGGAACCCAATGTTGCTATTAGAAGAATATAGTTACATACTTTCTCATGCAAGCATGAGAAAGAAGTGTAAGCTAGAGACAGATTGGCGTCAGAGCAACCTAATAAAGAATTTACCAATATTTTAAATAAGCGTATAATAGCTCAGGAACAGTTTGGTCCATGAAAGAGTGAGTTCTCCATTCACAGTAAATTCAGAAATAAACAATAGATAAATAAAAGAGAGCGTAAACTACAAGCAAGTTTCATTTGGTCATATCAAAATGATAAATACTCTTATGTGTATATGCATATGTGAAGGAATACAAAACAACATCCAGTAAAGAGCCACAGTTTACTAATTTCTCTGTTTTTTGACAAAATTCAAAAGATATGTAAAAGTAATCAATGAAACAAAGTACAGCCAAGGACAAGCAAGGTCCATTAATGTTCTATCAAAATTTCAGTTTTCCAGAAAGAGCATTTTCCTACTTTTTGAAAGAAAAGGTAAGCCCTTATAATTTCTAAATTCTCTAGAATTAAACAAAGAGGTACAATTTAAGTGTGATCTACAGTGTTAGGAATTCTTGTATTTTAATTACTATGTAAATGTTAAACATTTTAACACTTTTATCACTTCTAAGTTTAGCTCAATTGCTATTTCCTTTGCCTAATTTGTTAAGTGCTATGAGCCAAGATCTAAGAATTTCTCTGATTTTCTTGAAGTAATAATAAGTAATTATTGCTTCTTTTGGTGTCAGTGTTACCCGATCTATTTTTATCACAAGATTCTGCTGAATATGTAAACTTCTAAACATTAGGAAATTATAAACTTCTAAAGTGGTGACTGCATCTTCCTTCCCTAGTATCCACAGAGGCTTAAACATGTAAGTTCTTCAAACCAAATTGAACTATAGGTTTTTGTGGAGCCACTATGTTATAATAAACTGATTGACATGAACTATATTTGATTTACTAACAATAAACATTTATTAAACACTTGGTAGGCATCTTTGCAAGAATTCTATAATGGATTAGGTGTATGGCCTTTTCGTACTAATACACACTGAAGACTGATACTGAGAGGTAGTCTGGAAAATATCACAACTGTATTTCATGCTTCTAGGGACATAACAATACTCACAAGCCCAACCCAGGTTCCCTTCTTATAAAATACTCAAAATGTCTGTGTCAATAAGTTTATAGCATGAATACTTAATTTTGAGGATTAAAGTAAAAATTTCCTAAATTATCACCTCAGTCTAATAAAAGACAGGTCATTTACACATCAAGAGAAATGAGAGACAATAGTAAAAAATGTGCTCACAATGTTTATGGCCAACATTAATATTAGAGTACCATGTTTAGATAACTGCTTTTTACTACAGTTTTTAGAAAATGAAGCTCTCAAAAGGCAGGACTTTTAAATGACTCCAGAACTGCCCCTAAGCTTGCATGAACACAAGGTAAATGAGACATAAAATAAAGGAAGAGGTCCACATTTTAGTCTTAAATGCATATAATTAATGATAGTAGGCCTGAAGATTTTATGAGATTTTTATACAAAATCTTAAGAATATAATATATAGAGCTGGGGT
>JADRCD010084516.1:0-10756 GCA_019843815.1 Montemys delectorum | reverse complement strand
CCTCCTCCTCCTCCTCCTCCTCCTCCTCCTCCTCCTTCTTTTTCCCCCTAGGATCTTTTGTGTGCTAGACAAGAACTCCACCACTGAACCACATCTTCAGCTAGCCCTCTTTTCACATTCTAATTTGAGACAGAAGTTGTTCTGGTTGGCCTTGAAGTCAAGCTATAGCTCAGGTACACCTTGAACTTGTGGTTCTCCTGCATCAGCTTTCCAAATGTCTGGGATAATATCATGGACTTCTGTGCCCTGCCCAGTGTGATGTTTGAATAGGAATGACCCCCATAGACTCATATGTGTGAATGCTTGGCCCATCGGGAGTGACACTATTAGGAGGTGTAGCCTTGTTAAAATAGATGTGGCTTTCCTGGAGGAAGCATGTCACAATGTGGGTAGCTTTGAGGCCTCATACATGCTCAAGCGTAGGTCCAGTTTCCTTCTGCCTGTGGATCAAAATAAAGAACCCTCAGTTCCTCCTCCAGCACCACGTCTGCTTGCATACTGCCATGTTTCCTTCTGTGATAATAGACTAAATGTCTGAAATTGTAAGCCAGCCCCAATGAAATGTTTTCCTTTGTAAGAGTTGTCTTGGTCATGGTGTCTCTTAACAGCAATAAAAACCTAACTAAGATATCAAGAATGGATTGAAATGATTTTTCTGTGGAATTAGAGGCCTATTCCATTTATTTAAGGAGTAATAATGATGATCCAGTTGAAGGAAGCTGAAGTGATTGTTCGTAAAAGATGAGAATAATAAGGCCATTACATTAGGCATTGCTTCATGAAGTTGTGAAGATTAAATGTGTTTCAGTAAGGGCTTAGAGAGACTCCTGGCACAAAGTATTATCCTAGCATTTGTGGTTATTATTATTATGATCAGTATTATGTTTAGCAGCAGTTGCTTTGCAAATGGAATCTTCATTGTCAAGTTGGATAATCACATGAGTGTGGTCACACTGGCTCAGTAAGGGGGAAGGGGAGAAAAGGAATCAAAACCTTACCCCAATCAGTGTTCTGTATTGTAGAGCCAGGACAGATTCAGGGAGGAGATTTAGCCCACTTTTGATCTGATTTCTTTCTTGTGGTTATGGGAGAAAAAAAGCAGATTTGCTACAAAGGCCTTGGTAATGGACAAGAGAAGAAACTTGTTAATATTCTTAGCTTTTTATATCTTTTAAAAATTTTGTCTCTGTGAATGTTTATTTGCTCTTGACCAGAGCGCCCCCCCGTCTCCCTTGTTAACTCATTTAGATGTCATTCCTTTTAAGTTCTCTAGATTATTGTCAGTTTGTTTCTCCTCCTCCTCTTCTCCTCCTTCTTTTTCTCCTCCTTCTCCTCCTCCTCTTCCTCCTTCTCCCCCTCTTCCTCCTTCTTTTGTTGTCAGATATTTCTCAAGTTTCTTTTGGTGAAGCTAAATTGGAAATGACTTCGAGTTTATTAATTTATCCATAAACTATCCAGTATGACTTGGTAAGAAGATGATATAATGACGCTTGAGGCCAGTCAGGGGAGACTCAGCCAGTAATTTTTTCATTTTATAAAATTAAACAGCATCTATTAATTTATCTCTTTCTAGGATGTAAAATGTAACAGTCAATTTGATCAGAATTAATTGTGCCCACTTCATTTCTAATGAAAAATTCATTTATCATGATAACTTCTTTGTAAATCTAAGGTGTCTTCTTCATAATGATTGTCTAGAACTCCAAAGTACAGAGTCGCATTTTTGCTTTACATTAACCCTTGGGAGATCATGGATTAAAAAAGCCTGATCAAGTGACTGTTTATAGGTATAGATTCTTAATTAATGTGACATTTTAAAGGAGGCAGGAACAGGTGCATTGCTTTCATACACTGACTAAAGAAAGGTGTAAGAGAGAAGAATGTAACTTGATCAATATCCGAGATGGAAAATGACACTGAGATACACATTGAGAATCTGCTAGAAAGTCCAGGGTATACACTGGGCAAAGTTGAAAAACAATTATCAGAAGAGATTGGTGATACGTGCAACCTCTGCTCAATGGCAATGAAAAATAGGAAACTTTACAAAGTAGAACAATGGAAACAAACCTTGAAATTATGTCCCAGAGAGACTGGTGGGAAGGTGCTGCTTACATCCAGAGTAACCAGAGCCATGCTGAACACAGACAGCCTCAGAGACTTGCTACTGTACTCTCAGTAACAGATGTTTAATAAAGAGAGAGGGGAAGTGAGGGAGGAGGGGACTGAGGAGAATGAGTGATTTCTAAACCTTATTCTTTTTCTGATATTCTTTGCCCTTGGTTGGAGCATGAGTGAGAACAAGGGCTAAGATGTTTCTTGAAATAGACACCTGTTGTTTGCTGTACAATTATTGTCCAAACCCTCTGTAAACTGTGTATTTTGGAAACTCAGCTCTATATGCTAAAATCTGGCCAGCAGAATATTTCCACATTACAGGGAAGAATCTTTGAACCATAACTCTGTGGTGTCCAGTGAAGCACAGGCATATTTGGAGCCATACAGAATATGCAGGCTAATACGGGCACAGCTATCAAGAAGGGCCTACCTTCAGGGGTGGGGACTGCATTTGCTGTCTGAACTTTGAAGATGACCTGTCACAAAGGTTGGAGCTAGCATTCACACTGGACTTCTGAAAAACTACCCAGAGCTGTCACCACCACTTATGATCCAATTTTAAAAGACTGCCTACTGGTGGATCAGTTTCAGGGACCCAAACATGCAAGGAACAAGAGTGTTGAGACTAGGTCAAACCAACAAGCATTCATCCACTAATATCCCTGTCCAGCATCCAGCTTTAACTTCTTCACATTTATTGCTTCTTTTGTTCACACACAGTGTTATTTAGAGACTAGGTTCCTCTGCTTGCTCTTCTCCCCATCCCCTTCCTTTTGTAGTTATTTTTTCATATTTTTGATAGGTTTTCTCAAAGAACATATCTAGCCTGTTTAGAGGTCTCTATATCTGAGAGTCTAGAGAATTAGGACAAGCTTAGATGACCTGATTGTGTTCCTTCAATAATGATTGTTTGGAGAATATCCTATTTCTATTGACTGCTGGAGATTGAGGCTGGTGTCATATACCACAGTCTAGAAGAAGAAAATCATACCTCCACTCTACTATACCTTAATTTTTCTTGAATATTGTAAATACGTCTACTAAGAGAGTAACTACGATTAAAATAAATCAACTAATGACCTAATCCCAATATACAAGGTCCAATAGAGAACCATAAGAAACTTGAAATTGGATGATATGACTCCTCCAAACCATGTTAAGCCCATTGTAATGGCCTAAAGTGAAAATGGATATGATGAAATTACAGACAATGCATTCCAAAGAATGATGATAAGTATATTCCAAGTGATCAAAGAAGACACAATCTTCTGAATAAATTCTAAGGCACAACAAATAGCTGAATGAAATAAGGCAGCTGATACAGGATATGAAAGTAGAATTCAATAAGGAGATATAGGTACTGGAAAAAAAACTGAAATACTGGAAATGAATAGTTCAATAAGCAAATAAGCCCTGTGCAAAGCCCCATCAACAGAACGGATCAAGGGAAGGACGGATTATCAGGGTTTGAAGACGGGGCAGAGAAATTCAATACTTTGCTGGTTGCAAAGATACATTAATAAGAAAGAATGGACAGAACATTATAGAACTGTTCAAAACATCAAATTTATGATGGGTGAACATAGAAAAAGAAGGATATTATATTAGAAGAATGGAAACTATTTTTAATAAAATAGCAGAAAAGTTTTGATAAATCGAAAGAGATGACTATGCAGATATAGGCACATTTAGAACACCAAATAGACAAAACCAGAGAAGAACCTTCCAATGCATTTTATATTTAAAATACTAATGTCCAGAACTGAGAAGCCATACTGAAAGCTACAAGAAGGAAACACTGTAATATGTAAGAAAAAAACATATCAGAATTACATCAGATTTCCCTCCAGAAATGTTAGTAGATAAGAGGGCTTGAAATGGTGTGTTTCCCAAGACTCTATCCATGAAAAAAAATTAGCTGTCATAATTGCAACAGAAAGAAAACCTTTCATGTTAAAATTAAGCTGAACAAATCATGAGAACTAAGCTAGCTCTACATAAACAGTTGAAGCAATCCTTCAGACTAAAGAGAAAGATAAACTTATTCACCAGGCTACAAAAAAGTGTAAGCCATGCTAGAATGGAAGGTATGACAAGGAAAAATAGGGAAAACATCAAACATGAAGTCCTCCAACAAGACACCTTAATGCACACCTTTCAGTAATAACCCATTTAATGGTTTTGATACCCTACTCAAAGATGCAGGGTAGCAGATTTGATTAACCAACAGGATCTAGCTATTTGTTACCTCCATGAAATGTACCTCACCATCAAAGGCATAAGATGAACGGATGAGAAAGGCTATTCCAAACAAATGGATCAAGGAAAGAGGCAGTTATTACTGTTCTAGTATCTGACAAAGTAGACACAAAAATCATAGTATATCAGAAGAAACAGAAAAAAAAATCACTTCATACTAACTAAGGAAGCAATGCATCAAGAGGGCAATAACATTTAAAGAATATGTGCACTAATCATGAGTAGAGTTAATTTTATAAATACTAGGTGTGAAGGCACAGATTAACGTCAACATAGTAGCAGTAAGTCACTTCAGCATTTCCTCCGTCACATGAAAATGTGATCGTTTCCTTAAGTGGCATCAGAGGTGAACCAGACCCAGCCATGAAAGCAGAACAGTCCATTCAAACTCTGACGAATACATGTTCTTCCCAGCAAAGCATGGAGCTGCTTTTAAAACAGGCCATATAATAGGACACAAGCAAGGTGTAACAAATATCAACAGAAGTTAAAATGACTTCTAATCTTCAAATCACAATTGAATGAAACTAGGAAACACAAAAGAAGACTACAGAAAATAAATGCAGTTGTGGACATTGAACAACACACTACAGAATAATGAAATTATCACCAAAGGAAACAAAAGGGAAAGAAAACGAAAATTAAAACAACATCCCAAATCTCTGGGATACACTGAAGCCCATCTCAAGAGGGAAGCTTGTAGCAACAAATGCTTACATTAAAAAAAATTAGAAAAATCTCAGGCTAAACCACCAACCAAAGAGAACACACGGAGGGACCCATGGCTTCAGACACATATCTAGCAGAGGACGGTCTTATCTGGCATCAATGAGGGGCAGGGGGCTTGGTCCTGTGGAGGCTGGATGCTCCAGCTTAGGGGGATGCTAGAGCAGTAAGGCTGGAGTGGCTGAGTGGGTGAAGTGCACCCTCATAGAGGCAAAGGGGAGGAGAGAGAGGGGGGATGGGATGAGTTTTGTGGAGGGGAAACTGGGAAGGGGGAATATCATTTGAAATGTAAAGAATAACATGATTAATAAAAAAAAATGAAAGATCTCAAGTAAATAACCTAGCATTGACCATTAGAGCCTTGGGGGAAAAACAAAACAAAGGAAACCCAATATCAGTAAATGCAAAGAGGTAATTAAGATCAGGGTGGAAATTAGTGAAGTGGAAATTTAAAAAAAAATGAATTCAAAAAATCAATAAAACAAGGAATTGGTTCTTTGAAAAGACAAAGGACATTGATATAATCTAAGAGTATTGATATACTCTTAGCCAAAAAAACAAAAATAAAGACAGTGAACTAACCAAATTAATATAATTAGAAATGAAAAGAGAGAAAGTCCAATATATGCCAATATGTCCTTAGGACATACCTTACATCCTTATATTCCACTCAGTTAAGTGGATTAAATTTTAAATAAAATGACGTAATTTCTAAATGGATATATAAACAAAAAAGGTTGAATATGTAATAAAAACACTCCCTAATTAAGAAAAATCCAAGTCTAGAAGCACTAATATTCCTACTGCCCTGATGAATACAAATGCAAAAATTCTCAATAAAGTACTTGCAAACCAAATTAAACAACAGAACTCTATTAGTTCTTTCCTTACTACTGTGACAAAATATCTTTGAAAATGCAACTTAAGGAGAGATTTATTTTGGCTCATATTTTGACAGCACAACTGTTACGGCAGGGAAATCTTGGGAAGCTTCAGGCAGCTCATTATCTTGTATCTACTTTCAGGAAGCAGAGATAAATGTCAGTACCCAGTTTGCTTTCCTGTTTTTGTTTTTGTTTTTTTTTTAAGATTTACTTATTTATTATATGTAAGTACGCTGTAGCTATCTTCAGACACCTTAGAAGAGGGCATCAGATCTCATTATGGATGGTTGTGAGCCACCATGTGGTTGCTGGGATTTGAACTCAGGACCTTTGGAAGAGCAGTCAGTGTTCTTAACCGCTGAGCAATCTCTCCAGCCCCCTGCTTTCCTATTTTAACTTGGTCTGATACTTCAACCCATGGAATATCATCACCCTCATTTACGGTGAGCTTCCCAGATCAATTAAACAAAATCTAGAAATTCCTTCATAGACATCTTCAGAGCTTTGTCTCCTCAGCAATCCTAGATCCTGTCAAGTTGATGATCAATAGGAACCACTCATCATATCAAGAAGACTAATGATCTTGATCAAGTTGGCTCTGTTCCAGAAATATGGGGATGTTTTAAAGTATGTGTATCAATAATTGTGATGGGTCACATCAATTAATTCAAGAACATAAGCCATGTGATCATCTCTATAGATGCAGAAAATTTTCGACAAAATTTAACACCTCTTTGAATTAAAATGCCTGAAAACGCTCAGAATACAAGGAACATATCTCAGCATATAGGACAAGCCTACAGATGACATTACTCTAAACCCAAAATGAAGAGAAAGTCAACAGAAAGGGGGGCATTCATCTGACAGAGGACTAACCTAGATACATGAAGAACTCAAAAAAACGAGGAAACTAAAAACAAAACAAGACAAAAGAAAAAACTAAACAAGTTATCAAACAACCCAGTGAACAACTGATCTAATGGAATGAACAGATAATTCTGCCAAGATGAAATATGAATGCTCATGAAAAAACATGTTCAAATTCACTGGCCACAGGAGAGGGGGAATTGAAACAATATTGAAATTCTCTCTCATCCTAGTGAGAATGAGAAGCATCAAGAAAACAAAGAACAATAAATGCTGAAGAGGATGTGGACAGAGGAAACAGATCCCTTACAGATGGCTGGTCAGAAAGTAAACTAGTGTAGTCATTGTGGAAATTAGTATGAAGAATTTTGAAACTCCTAAAAAGTAGAATGACTACCATGACCCAGCTATTCTTACCTGGACATTTATCCCAAGGACTCCCTACTCAATATGTCACAGAGATATTTGGTGATCAGTGTCTACTGCAGCACTATTTACAGTCACTAACTTGTAGAACCAACCTAGCTGTCCTACAGGGGAGACACAGATAAAAAATATGTTATATATTATATATATTATGAAAATATTTTTCAGCCATAAAGAACAATATTTTGTCATTTGCAGAAAACTGGATATAACTTGAGATAATCGTATTAAGCTAATTAAATCAGTCGGGGAGTAGTACACTCTGTAATGTTCTTTTATTTGTAGTTGTTAGATTTTTATCTAGATACATAAAATCATGTACGCATATATAATATGAAAGCAGAAAACAAAATGTCTACAGAACAAAAGGAGACTAAATGGTGTGTATATGGGGATATGCTCAAAGTTTGAAAGTCCTTATACAACACAGTACAAAGCCCAAGGAATATACTCAATGACAATTTAAAGGAGAATTATTTGTCCCAAAGTAAGGAGAAGTTGCAATATGAATAGATGTTTGCATAACTGATTACCTCACTTTATCTACCTTGTCTTGAGGATAGTAATTCTTTTTTTTTTAATTAGGTATTTTCTTTATTTACATGTACATTTTCCCTGTTCCCCTCCAAAACAAACAAACAAACAAACAAAAACAAAAACAAGAACAAACCCCTATTGTCTCCCCCTTCCCCATGCCTGTCACCCCACCCTCTCCCACTTATTGGCCCTGGCATTCCCCTACACTGGGGTACAAAACCTTCACAAGGCCAAGGTCCTTTACTCCTATTGATGATCGAATTTGCAATCCTCTACTTTATACCTGCTGCCAGTACATTCAATCCCACCCTGTATAGTCCTTGATTGGTGGTTGGGTCCCTGGGAGCTCTGAGGGTACTAGTTAGTTCATATTGTTGTTCATCCTAAGGGGCTGCAAACTCTTCAGCTCCATAGAACCTTTCTCTAACTCCTTCATTGGGGACCGTGTACTCAGTTCAATGAATGGCTGTGAGCCTCTACATCTGTATTAATTCTTAATTACATGCAGTTCTGATAGAAAATTTTAGGATAACTAATTTCCAAAGAATAGAAATTAAATGAAATCATTTTGAATCTGAGGAACACAGTCATCATTTTGCTTACAAAATATGCAGACATTGAACAGTTATGGTTTGACTATGAAAAGAATCTTGCTGGTAGCCCATTTGTGCGAGGATGTGAAATCTTTAGAAAGAAGTGGGTTACCATGAGCTGGGCCTCATGGGTCATAAGGCAGCCAGCCCAATTGCAGCCTTTGCCTCTCTGCTTACTGACTGCTAACACCATGCAACCAACTACCTCACCATAAGTCACTCCTGCATCTTCACCTTCCCCACCATGATGGAGAGTAGCCTCTCAAAACCATGAGCCAAAATACATCCTTCCTCTGTTAAGTTGCTTCTTTGGGGTGTGTCATCATAGTGGTGAGGAAATCAGTTAATATATACAGCCTTGAACTCAATGAGAGACCAAAGTTATAAGGCTAGAAGATGGCCCTAGAGCACGTGAGCCCTATGGCACACTCAGTTATTGCTTGCAGAAAAATCAGCTCATATATATAAGGATGAGTTACTTGTGATGGCTATGAGGTCTTGCATTAATGAGGAATTCCCATGGGAGTCATGATAAAGACTACAGCCGTTATGACAGGAATGGAGCAGTCTAGTAAACAAAGAACCTCTGGGATTGTAGAGATGCCTCAGTGGTTTAAATATCAAATACTGCCCTTGCAAAGATCTGCTTTGTTTTCCAAGACTCAGGCTGGATAGTTCATCGTCATGTGTAACTCTAGCTCCGGGGGATTCTCTGGCTTCTGGGGTCACCTACACTCCTGTATGACCCTACCCCCTATACATACATAGTTTAAAATATAGTAATAGACACTTTTTTTTAATAGGGAAAGAAAGCTGTCACATAGGTTAATAAAGGTTCCTCATGAACTGATAGGGGCTGGTCCTGTGGTAGCCACAATTTGTGGAGGCAAGCAGTCTTTACAACAAGTTATAGGTTCTGTTTCCTGTCTTAGAGTCTCAGTCATGCATCTAGTATGTCATTCTCTGATTTCCAGGAAGGAGGCCACACCCATGACTGTTCTGGACATGTAGAACCTTTATTTTCACAGATAAGCCTTCTAAATAACCCCTGAGTTTTACAATCGTCATTGTCAAAATTATTTTAAAATAGTGTTTGGGATCTTCTGGAAATGTCTTTCTCATTCGCCCTGTTATGGTATGGGGGCGTTTCCAGACCAGTCAAGTTCAATTCACACGGTAAACTGATAAAACACATCCCCAAGGACAAAGAAGGAAGTGGCCTACAGTACCTTTAGAAAAAAAAAAAAGGCTTTTTAAATATTTTATTAAAGCTTTACTGGTCCAAGCCCATTTCTGTCTCTTCAAATATTTAAAGCGGCTCACTTATCTTGGAAAGGCAACTTCAGAGCTCTTGCTTGCTGTTGGCCACAGACAGATGACAGAGGTGCCCACCTACAGAGGAGGTATACCCTCTAAAGAAGGGCAAACAGACCTGAGGAAGCTGCAGGCTTGAAAACTCCTCATAGAGTTAGAGCTGAGGCTGCTGGGATCCAAAGGTCTGAGAAGAGGTTTAGAGAGTCCACTGTTGTGCTTGGTTCTCCTCGTGTGCTTCTGAAATTCCTTTTCCACAGAATGTCCTGGATCCGTGTGCTAAGTTATAGCCACCCTGTGGGAAGGCTCTTCCTTGGAGAGGAAGCAGGGCCTGAACTAGAGTGAGTGGGCCATGTGTTCTGGCTTCATCAATGATTGAGAAATTCAGTGGCAAAAAGATGCACTAAATTAGGTATTTTCTTTATTTACATGTAAATTTCTCCTTTCCCAGTTTCCCCTCCAAAAAACAAACAAATAAACAAAGAAAACAAGAACAAACTCCTGTTGCCTCCCCCATCCCCATGCCTGCCACCCCACCCTCTCCCACTTATTGGCCCTGGCATTCCCCTACACTGGGGCACAGAACCTTCACAGGGCCAAGGACCTCTCCTCCTATTGATGATCAACTTTGCAATCCTCTACTATACACATGCTGCCAAAACAATCAGTCCCACCATAAAGAAAATACCTAATTAAAAAAAAAACAAAACAAAACAATGAATGGAAGAAAATGCATGCTCATTTGTATGTTCAAATATTTAAAGCTTGTGAGGGATAATTTTATAGAAACATCTATGTTTCTAGTGATTGCTCATTATTATTCTGGGTGATGCCTCCAGCATAAAAAATGTTGTAATTTATGGAAATGGATCCAAAGGTTAGCAAACTCAAGAACCATGTTGCAAACATTTCCAACATTTGAGCCTTATACTCTTTGTTGCAATTATGTACTCAGGCTATTGGAATGTAAACAAAGCCATAGACACACACTCTCTCTCCCTCTCCCTCCCTCCCTCTCTCTCCTCTCTCTCTCTC
>JADRCD010084478.1:0-27212 GCA_019843815.1 Montemys delectorum | reverse complement strand
TGTGTGTGTGTATGTGTGTGTGTGAGTGTGTGTGTATGTGTGTGTATGTGTGTGCATGTGCATGTGTGTGTGAGTGTGTGTGTGTGTGTGAGTGTGTGTGTGTGAGTGTGTGTGTATGTGTGAGTGTGTGTGCATGTGCATGTGTGTGTGTGTGAGTGTGTGTGTGAGTGTATGAGTGTGTGTGTGAGTGTGTGTGTGTGTGAGTGTGTGTGTGTGTGAGCGTGTGTGAGTGTGTGTGTGAGTGTGTATGTGTGTGTGAGTGTGTGTGTGTTGGGAGTTCTCTTACTGCTCCTGCTTCTTTGTTTCCCCACCTGGTGGGTAGCCAGCATGCTTCAGAGAGCATTAGGGCTAGAGGTGTACATTAGATAATCTCTGGCCTGGTATGTGGGTGGTAAGATCTGAAATCCAGTCCTCTTGTGTTGTGAGAATTTTGGTTTCTTTAAAAAAACAAAACAAAACAAAAAAAACAACCAGAAATATTATAAAAATATGTTTTCATTTTAATCCCAGGTGTGGATATGAGTCTGCTTCAGATTGTCCACAGCAGCTGACTGGGATTTGCCTCGAGCTCTAGCAGAGGCTCAATTTTGCCAGCTGCAAATATTTTTCTGTGCTAGTGTGATGTTTGGAATTCTGGGGACTTTTCAGAGAATGTACAAATGCTAGGGGAGGGGAGGAAGAGTTGTTGGTTGGTTGTGGGTCATTCAGGTGGGTTGTTGGTTGCTTGCTGGTTGTTTGACGGCTGCTGTCGGTCATAGTTTGGTTTTTTTTGTTTGTTTGTTTTTTGGTTTTCGAGACAGGGTTTCTCTGTGTAGCCCTGGCTGTCCTGGAACTCACTCTGTAGACCAGGCTGGCCTCGAATCTGCTGCAACTCTTTAAAAAAAATTAGCCATGCATGGTGGTGTCCCAGCACTTGAGAGAATGAGGTAGGCAGATCTAGATCTCTGTTGAGTTCCAGGATAGCCAGGGCTACAAAGTGAAACTTTGTCTCAGAGATCTGAGAGAGAGAGAGAGAGAGAGAGAGAGAGAGAGAGAGAGAGAGAGAGAGAGAGAGAGAGAGAGAGAGAGAGAGAGAATGAGAATAAAAAGAAAAGGGGAAGGAAAGGCAAAACAAAAGGAAAGGTCTAACCTAATTAGTTCCACCTATGTCCTATCTCCCCCGCATTGATAAGGATGACTTTGAACTTCTGATCCTCCTGTCTCCAGTTTTTGAATGTTGGGACCATACACCAGTGTCACCAGACCCACCAACTGCAGTTCTTTCTTTGTTTCCTTGGGGTTTTTGTTTTTGTTGTTTGTTTGTTTTTTGTTTTGTTTTGTTTTGAGATAGTGTTTTTCCATGTAGCCCTGGTTATCCTGGAACTTGCTCTACAAACCAGGCTGGCCTCAAACTCAGAGACCTGCCTGCCTCTGCCTCCTGAGTGATGGGATTCAAGGCATGGGCCACTGATGCTGCTGCCAGCTTCCTTTTTCTTTCTTCCTTTCCTTTCCTTTTCTCTTTCTTTCTTTCATTTTCATTTTATGTGTATAGGTATTTTGCCTACATGTATATCTGTGCATTGCCTGTGAGCCTGGTGACCGTGGAGGCCAGAAGAGGGTATTGGCTCTCCTGGCCTGGAGCTACATCATGTCAGTGCTGGGAACCAAACTGAGGTCCTAACTCCTGAGCCCATCTGCCCAGCCTCCCTACTGAAGCTCTTAAAAGCAGCCATTTTGGGGCTGGAGAGTTGGCTCAGTAGTTATGATCACTTGTTCTTTACAAAGCACTCCCCAGTAATTCCCAGGACCCACATGGAGGCTCACCACTTCTCCAGCCACCAGGCACACATGTGGTGCACAAACATATGTGCAGGCAAAGTGCTTAGACCAATAAAAGAAATCTTAAATATTTTTTTGAAAAAGCATCCATTTCTGGAAAGATCTCTCTGGGTACAAAGGTTTTGCTTACTGATGGAAATAACAGCGAATTCCCAATTTAAAAGTGCTTGTGATCTGAGCACAGCTGCAGTCAGCAGTTTCCCCTGTGCAAAGGACCTCCTGCCTCCCTGCCTGTGAGTCAGCATTCTGTGTCTCCCCCTGCTTCTGCTTCAGCCACAGAGCAGCCACTGTTCCCATGATGCCAGTCACATTGGGAAAGGGTTTCAGCATTTAGCTATGGGTTTCTCTGTGTAGCCATGGCTGTTTTGGAACTTGCTCTGTAGATCAAGCTAGCCTCAAACTCAGAGATCCACCTGCCTCTGCCTCCCGAGTGAGTGCTGGGACTAAAGGCCCAGCAAGCAGTCAAGCTCTTGCCTCTGACCTTTTTATATTTACCTCCCAACCTCCCCCCACCAGCCAACTATGATACTGCCCCTCTGAGGGAGGGTGTTTCCTGTTGGTTAATCCCTCCTAACAGTGATCTCACAGACTAGACCAGTGGGTCTGTCTCTTAGATCACTGGTGATCCTATTACACTGACTAACAAGATTAACTGTGAAGTGGACAAAAAGAACTCCATCTTGTCTTGGATGTTGGGTACCAGTGAACCAGAAGATGAAAGGTGCCAGCCGGCAGCCTCAAGTAAACATTCTGGCCTGCGGTGAGCCTGGACTAAGGTCCATCTGTGCTGGAACAGGGGATCAGTGCAAGTGTCTTTGCCCCATTCCAAGCAGTTAAGGGAAGGGTTCGTCATGCATCGTACCTTGGTACCTTGGTACCTTGGTACCTTTTGGTGCCTCTAAGCAGGTTACCCAACCTGGCAGGTGGGAGTGACTACCCCGGACCTTCTAATCGAAGCAGCCCTCATTCCTGCATGCTTCCAGCTGTAACTTTAGCAGGATGGAAAAAGGGCTAAATGGACATTAAAGTTGTAGGAGACTAAGAAAGAGATTAAGACAGAAAAACTATTGGTTGTAATACCTATATTTTTCAGACTTGAAGAAAGTTATCAATCAACTAATTCAAACAGTCCAGTTATCCTTAAGAATCAGAACAGGAAGCTAGGCGGTGGTGGCTCACGCCTTTAATCCCAGCACTTGGGAGGCAGAGGCAGGCGGATTTCTGAGTTCCAGGCCAGCCTGGTCTACAGAGTGAGTTCCAGGACAGCCAGGGCTACACAGAGAAACCCTGTCTCAGAAAAAAAAAAAAAAAAAGAATCAGAACAGGGGGGCTAGAGAGATGGCTCAGTGGTTAAGAGCACTGATTATTCTTCCAGAGGTCCTGAGTTCAAATCCCAGAAACCACATAGTGGCTCACAACCATCTGTAATGAGATCCAATGCCCTCTTCTGGTGGGTCTGAAGAAAGCAACAGTGTACTCACATATATAAAATAAATAAATCTAAAAAAATAAGAAAGGCCAGGCAGTGGTGGCATACGCCTTTAATCCCAGCACTTGGGGGGCAGACAGGTGGATTTCTGAGTTTGAGGCCAGCCTGGTCTACAGAGTGAGTTCTAGGACAGTCATGGCTACATAGAGAAACCCTGTCTCAAAAAACCAAAACAAACAAAACAAACAAAAAATCCAGGCTGAGTACTGCACCACTACCAGGTTAGTGGCAATGCTTTTTATTTTCTTCTTTTAAAAGATTTTTTAAAAATTTATTTTGGCCTGGCATGGTGGCACATGCCTTTAATCCCAGCACTTGGGAGGCAGAGGCAGGCAGATTTCTGAGTTCGAGGCCAGCCTGGTCTACAGAGTGAGTTCCAGGACAGCCAGGCCTATACAGAGAAACTCTGACTCAGAAACCCAAAAAAAAATTTATTTTGGTGCTCTGTCTGAATGTATGTATACCTGCACACCAGAAGAGGGCATCGGATCCCATTGTGAGTCACCATGTGGTTGCTAGGGATTGAACTCAGAAAGAGCAAGCTTGTACTCTTAACCACTGAGCCATCTCTCCAGCTCTGGCAATGCTTTTCATCCTGGTATTTAAATAGAACTCTGTGAGTTCAAAGCCAGCCTGGTTTACATAGCTAGTTCCAGGCCAGCAAAATACACCGTGAGAGCCTATCTAAAAAAAAAAAAAAAAAAAAAAAAAAAAAAAGAAGAAAGGAAAGAAGGAAGAAAGGAAGGAAGGAAGGAAAAGACAGACATGAGAATAAACAGCTGGGATACATGAGGCTCTGTCTTACAAAAACAACAACAACAGAAACAAAAACCAAACCAAAATAAAATAAAAACTAACTAAATAAATAGACCTAAATCCCTATCAATTACATTTAAATATTTATGGTCTAAGTACTCAAATTAAAGGCAGAGAGAGAAGCAAGGCTAATGTGGGCCAGAGGCTGAAACAAGAAGCTAGCTTGAGCCCAGGAGTTGGAGCCAGCCTGAGCATAAGGGAGAGGCTTCATCTCCCCTCCCTGTTTTATCTTTCTCGCTTCAGTGTTGGGATTGAATTTAACGCCTTAAAGACAAATTCCTACTATGCAGTCCAGGCCGGTCTTGAACCTGCAACTCTCCCTCAGCCATGGTTATAGCCTTGGCTGGCTATAACAGAATCCTTCCTTCCTTCCTTTCTTTTTTAGTTCATGTTGTATGGGTATTTTCCCTGTGTGTGTTTTACCTGGGCACACCTGTGTGCCTGGCACCTGATGAGCTCAGAGGAGGGTGTTAGATCCCCTAGGTCTGGAGTTATAGATGATTGTGAACTACTGTGTGGGTTCTGGGAATCAAACCATGGGCCTCTGGAAGAGCAACCAGGTCTCTTAAGCCTGGACCGCCTCTCCAATCCTAGCAGAGTATTTTTTTTCAAGTTCACACAGTTTGTGAGATTCTATTTCATAAAAAATAATAAAATAAATGTTAAATGAATAAATAATTTGAGTCTTGTCTGGAAGGGCATCCCTCTCATCCCAGCACTAGGGACACACACGGAGGCATGAAGATCAAAAGTTCCAAGCCAGCCTCTGCTACATATGGAATGCAGTGACAGCAGCAAGGGTTGATTACACCTTTGTCATAAAGTCAAAGCAATTCCCAGCTCCCAGTTGTGGTACACAAATGCTGTGGTACTCAAATGCTGCGGTACACGGGTGGGGCTGGCAAGATGGCTGAGTGGTTACGAGAGCAGTGCTTGCTCTCCCAGAGGATCTGAGTTCTGTTTCTAGCACCCATCCTGGACAGCTCACAACTGTTCAATGTAAATAATTTTTCTTGAGCGGGGGAGGGGGTTGAGAAAGGGTTTCTCAGAGTGCTTGCCTCTACCACCCTGCTAGTAAATTTTTAAAAATAAGGTTTTGGTTTGGTTTGGTTTGGTTTTTTTCGAGACAGGATTTCTCTGTGTAGCCCTGGCTGTCCTGGAACTCACTCTGTAGACCAGGCTGGCTTCAAACTCAGAAATCTGCCTGCCTCAGCCTCCCAAGTGCTGGGATTAAAGGTGTGTGCTACCACTGCCCAGCATAAGTTTTTTTTTTTTTTTTTTTTTTTTTTATCTAGAGAGAGAGATTTAAACAAAATTTTAAAATTCCAATAAATAGATAATTTGAAAATTAAGGATGTGGTAACAGACTGACAAATAATCCAACTGTCAAACCTAGTTAGAGCCAGTTAGTATTTGCGGCGATGGCCACTCCTCCATAAAGTAGATATAACAATATTTGACTGTGTGGTATGAAAGCAAGTATATAATCTAAAACTGAATGGGCAACTGCAAAATACACACACACACACACACACACACAGACACACACACATATGTATATATATTTTTTCACTTCATTCCCTGCAGTACTGGGGTCGGTCTGGCCCATGGATGGCTCTGCTCATGACAGTCAAGCACTCAGTCACTGAAGTGCACCCTAATTTTAATGGAGATAAGTGTTTGAAAGCTACCAGCTCCGTGGACAGGGTGCGGGGCCCCAGCGGGGCCCTTAGGGTGGAGGCGGGGCGGAGCCGGTCGATGTGTGGCCCCGCCCACTGCCCTCTGAGCGCTGCGTGCGGTGTCGCGCCAGCCCGCACCATGGGCTTCCTGTTCGAGCGCGCCGCGCTGCGGGCGCTGTTGTGCGGGCCACGCTTCCAGTGCCTGCTGGTGCGCCCCAGTTCTGGTGAGTCCTGTGCCCATGGGGAACTGGGCGGATGGCGGCTGCGCAGCCTTTGTTTGCGCACGTGCCGCAGCCAAAGGCTTGGTCTTGTCCCGGAGGACTGTGCAAGTCCAACCCTCAGCAGCCAGGGACAGAGCTTTTAGCAGAAGAAAGCCAAAGCCTAAGCGGGGAGACTAGCAGGCGTCTAGTCACGTTCTCTCCACGGAGTCAGTTGTTGCCAGGATGTTGAAACCTGAGCCAGAGCAGGCCTAAGACAACCCGGCCATTTCCTGGGGTCTCGGCTCTTGATATCTATTCATGGGGTGTTTTCTGAGAGCCAGATATACACGTAAACGGCATTCCTTTCATGAACCTTGGAAATTGAATAGCCTCACCAAAGCACAGAACAGCAGGCATCAGACTTCTGGGGCTATCCTGGGTCTCCTGTCACTTGGGGAACTTGCAAGTTAAGGAGACACCCCCCTCCCTTTTTTCAGCCTGTTGAGTTTAATGGGCCTCCATTGTGGCCTGAGGATTAGAGCCTGATCCCTATTCTCTAACTTGGTGTTTCTCCTAACTGGTACATTTTTCTGAGACAGTCAAGGGGCTAGGACCCTCTCAGAAGTAGCATTTGGTCTTGGGGGAGACGCTCGTGCCCTGGCAGCTATGTTCCTGTCCTACAATGTGGATCATCTTCTCTCCTCCACCTTCTCAAGCCCGATTCCTTGGTCCCCAGCACTTAGCCCTCCTAGACATTGTACACTAATACTCCTTAATTTCAATGCCATTTCTCCATACCCAAAGGATAAGCTCCTTGTGGGCAAGCCTGGGCTTCACACACTGTGGTACCTGGAATCACATGAGGCTAGACTTAAGTTTTCTCTTCAGGGGAGAAGGGCATAATCACCAGGCCTCTCTCGCCCTTAAATTATCTGAGCCTTTTCAGGAAAACCATCTCCACCTTGGGCAGCTTCTGCTACTGCCCGGGCAGCTCCCCTTTGTATTTGTCTGTGTTTGTATTGTGGCAGGAACTTTGCAGTCCTGTGATGTCTGAGCTCTGTCAGGGATCTAGGTGGGAGAGACGGAGCATCCTCACCCCTGACCTGTCCTTTATCACAGGAGGGCCCCCCTGGCCCCAAGAGCGGACGCTTGTTGCTGTGAAGCCAGATGGGGTACAGCGGAGGCTGGTGGGGACTGTAATACAACGCTTTGAGAGGCGGGGCTTCAAGCTGGTGGGAATGAAGATGTTGCAGGTATCTGCCCTTGGGCTGGGGTGTCCCTAAAGTCTCCTAGCACTTGCAGTTATGAGGGTTGGGAGGTAACCATTGTGGGAGCTAGCTTCTGTAGTTGTGTCTGAAAGGTGCCCCAAACTCAGGACACCAATTGGGGGTTTATTCTCCAAGGGTTGGTCTCACTCCTCTTTCCACACAGGCACCAGAGAGCATCCTTGCTGAGCACTACCGGGACCTACAGAGGAAGCCATTCTACCCAGCTCTTATCAGCTACATGAGATCTGGGCCTGTGGTAGCCATGGTACAGCAGGGCAGGGGCAATGGAATAGGTGTTTGGGGTGTCCTCCCGCAAGCAAAGGAAAGGGCTTGGATTGAGCCCAGGGCACCTGGGGTCCCCAGCTTCTCTCAAACCTTTCTGTCTGTGCTGCAGGTCTGGGAAGGCCACAATGTGGTCCACATCTCAAGGGCTATGATAGGACACACCGACTCCACAGAAGCAGCCCCTGGGACAATCAGGGGCGACTTCAGTGTTCACATCAGCAGGTATGGAGGCCCTGACACCCTTAGTCTCCCAACATAGCCTAGAGAAGGCAGCTGTAACACACGCCTTTAATCCCAGTGCTCAGGAGGCAGAGGCAGCAGGATCTCTGTGAGTTCGAGGCCAGCCTGGTCACAGAGGGAGTTCCAGGACAGCCAGGGCTACACAGAGAAACCCTGTCTCAACAATAACAACAAAAATCCCTAGGAAGTGGGTATCTTGCTGGGTTGAGAGAAAAGTCAATTTTTTTTGAGGCCCATTCTCAGGTAGGCCAGAGTAGCTCTGAGCTTATTGTATAGCTCAGGCTGTCTTGAACTTTTTTTTTTTTTTAAAGATTTATTTATGGCTGGTGAGATGGCTCAGTGGGTAAGAGCACCAACTGCTCTTCTAAAGATCCTGAGTTCAAATCCCAACAGCCACATGGTGGCTCACAACCGCTCGTAATGAGATCTGACACCCGCCCTCTTCTGGTATGTCTGAAGACAGCTACAGTGTACTTATTTATAATAATAAATAAATCCTTGGGCCAGATCCAGCAGGGACTGAATGAGCGGTGCTGACTGGAATAAGCAGGGTTGACCGGAGGGAGCAGAGGTCCTAAAGTCAATTCCCAACAACCAGATGAAGGCTCACAACTATCTGTACAGCTATAATGTACTTATATACATAAAACAAATAAATAATCTTTAAAAAAGATTTATTATTATTATTAAAGATTATTATTAAATAAATCTTTTTTAAAAGATTTATTTATTTATTTTACTTATATGAGTACACTGTAGTTGTCTTCAGACACACCACAAGAGGTCATCAGATCTCATTACAGATGGTTGTGAGTCACCATGTGGTTGCTGGGAATTGAACTCAGGACCTCTGGAAGAGCAGTCAGTGCTCTTACCCGCTGAGCCGTCTCTCCAGCCCCTGTCTTGGACTCCTTATCCTCATGCCTCTACTGCCTGCGTGTTGCGCTTAGTCAGGCTTCCATGCCTGACTAAAACCACTTTTTCCTGGCTCTTTAATATTCTGTTTTGGTCGACAACCGTGAGGGTCATCTCTGATAACTGGTAGGGAGAGGCAGCTGTCAGAAGTTGGTGTATAGGCTGGCCTCTGAGCTTGGGGGACACTCAGGCCAGGATAGATGCAAATGTCCAGCCCTGTTACTGCCCACCCTTTCCCCTTCCTCCTTCCCTTCGTTTTTCTCAGGTAGAATGTCATGTAATCTATGCTGGCCTCAAACTGATTATATTGCTAAGCACAGCCATAAATCTGTACTCTCCCAGCTTCTGCCTCCCAAGTACTAGATTATGTTGCTGGGGATCAAAATCAGGCAAGCAAGCACTCTACCAACTGAGCTTCATCTCTAGCTCTAGTCTCCCTTTTATTTATCTATTTTTATTTTATTTTTGTGTGTATGCATATGCCTGCAGTGCCTGTAGAAGCCTGAAGACGGCATTAAATGCCCGGGGCCAGAGTTACAGGTAGTTGTAAGCCACCCTATTTGGGTGCTGGGAACCCAGGTCCGGTTCTCTGCAAGAGCAGGGTGTACTCTTAACTGCTGTGCCATCGCTCCAGCCCCTCTCTTCCTTTCCGAGACAGGGTCTCCCTCTATAATCCAGACTGGCCATGAACTCAAGGCAATCCTCCAGTCTCAGCTTCTTCGGTGCTGGTGTTACAGGCTTGTAGCACCATAACCAGCTCCTAAATCTCTTTCTTTTCTGTACAGTCACCTTGTTCCCCTGACAGAGGGCAGCAGGTTAGAGGCAAGATATCCCTGAGGTCCCAATCCTGAGACACGGACTTTACCTTTCCCACCTCTCACAGGAATGTCATCCATGCTAGTGACTCTGTGGACGGGGCCCAGAGGGAGATCGAGCTATGGTTTCAGAACAGCGAACTGTTGAACTGGGCAGATGGTGGTCACCACAGCAGCTGCTACCCTGCCTGAGGACTTGCACTGCCTTCTGTACTTCAAGGTGTACCCATGACCAACTACCTCTGTCAACAAGAACTCAAGCCCCATGCTTCCCATCTCCCCAAACCACTCCCCTCTATCCAACTTCAGCCCAGGGGAGTCTAAGCCTCAACTCTATGTGCCTTTTTGTATCCTAAGCCAGCACAATATTGGACCATATCCTTGTGTACAAAAGTGCCAGACAGCCTTTGGGGCATTGTCAAAGGTGACTTTGCCTGCCTCAAAGAAAAGACATTAAAATTTTATGCTTAAAATGGAAATGTTCTACTTACTATTTCTGCTATCTCAGCATTGTGTGACCTTGCCGGGGAGACACCCGTCGTCATCGTAGGACACCAATAACAGACCAGAGTAGCAATTCCAACCATTCCCAGTTGGTGAACCCATGGGTTCATTGGACTGGCTTATGGGAATGTGGATGAGAGATCAGTCACAGAAGCATGGATGACCTCAGAACAGCTGAATCACTGAAAGGTCCCCCTACCCCCACATGGGCAGTGACAACAAGCCTTCAGTTAACCTACCGCCTATAGGGGTGCTATCCCCTGGAGTAGGAAGTACTAGGTGAGGAGTTAAGGCAAGTGTATAATGCCCTAGATTACTACTCCCTTAGTCCCAGCTACCACCGTATTCTACTTACTTCATTGGCACGACTATAGGGCCAAGCTGTAGGTCACCAACGATGCTCCATGATGTCCCATAGTCATGTCATATGTGGAAGAAATTGCTTTACTCCAGCACTTTTTTTTTTTTTTTTTTTTTTTTGGTTTTTTGAGACAGGGTTTCTCTGTGTAGCCCTGGCTGTCCTTGAACTCACTCTGTAGACCAGGCTGGCCTCGAACTCAGAAATCCACCTGCCTCTGCCTCCCAAGTGCTGGGATTAAAGGCGTGCACCACCATCGCCCAGCTAGCACTTTTTTTTTTTTTTTAAAGATTTATTTACTGATATGTGAGTGCACTGTAGCTGTTTTCAGACACTCCAGAAGAGGGCATCAGATCTCGTTACGGATGGTTATGAGCCACCATGTGGTTGCTGGGATTTGAACTCAGGACCTTCGGAAGAGCAGTTGGTGCTCTTAACCGCTGAACCATCTCTCCAGCCCTCCACACTTTTTTTTTTTTAAAGATTTATTTATTTTATATATGTGAATACACTACACTGTAGCTATCTTCAGGCACACAATAAAAGTGGGCATCAGATCCCATTACAGATGGTTGTGAGCCACCATGTGGTTGCTGGGAATTGAACTCAGGACTTCTGAAAGAGCAGTCGGTACTCTTAACGGCTGACCCATTTCTTCAGCCCTTACTCCAGCACTTTAATGAGTGCTTTTACGCATGGTGTAAACAGTAGACCTGAAGCTTAGAGCTTTACACCCCCCCCCCCCAAGAAAATCTCTTGACTTTGGTTAAATATATGAACCAAGTGAGAGTCCAGAGCCCCCTGGTGAAACTGAGAATCCAATTGGAGTTCGATGGTGCTGGCACAGCTCCTGCCCATCTGATTCGCCTGAGAGGGTGGCAGTAAAGAATAGATGGGGCCTGAGGCTTCTTCAAGGCCCAGTGAGCCTGCAGTAGGAGCACACACCGGTCTTGTGGATATTATGTATCAGGTCTCCTGAAGTTGGAACAGTAGTGGCTAACACTCCAAAAGCTACTCCCATCTTTCAGTGCATCTGTCAGTGCAACCCAGGCATGAGGAAGCATCCTCCACTCCCGATCTGATGTGGTCCATGATGACTACCACTGCCTGATGTCCATTTATTTTTCACGTTGACAATCTAAGTCTTATCTCACCCCTGATCCTGGAGTCACTGATACAGTAGCAGATACATCATGACAGCTTCTGAGGCTAGTTTGACAAGTCGTTTGACTCTTTGACATCTAGATAATGGAACCTAGTTCTGGGTTCTCCGACCTTCAGTGCAGTGATCCTTGCCAGCCAGCAAGAAGGCCACTCTGGAATTTCCACCTGGGTTAACCACGCGAGGGAGCTATTGGGTTTGCAAGCTCCATATCCTCTGCACTGGGAGAGAGTGTCCAAGAGGCAGAGCGGTGTTCGTGGAGAGTTCCCCAATTTCCACAACTAATAACACGCCGACTGGCCAGCTTGGGTACATGGACTAAGTGGCTACACCGACACCAACTGGAAAAGGAACCGGGCATCTAACTGTCTCAAGAATCCCTCTGTCTCTACATCAGTGCCTCCTCCTATTCGCAGTCCCAGCAGGCTGCGCGCCATCAAGGGCGGAGTGTGCGCCTGGTTGAGTAGGAAGAGCTGGAAGCTGGGAATCGCGGGAGGGTGTGTGATCAGAAGGAGTGAGGGGCCGAGGCTCCTCCTTGGAGGTGGGGCGTCCCTGTCCCTTGAGTCTGGTGGGAAGGGTGGTGTAGGGGCAGGACTTTGGTCCTGGGTCTTTCTGGGCGGAGCGAGCAGCCTGCAGAACGTTGTGTATCTCGTTGAAAAGGTTCTCAGTTCTACTGTCCTCGGCCATCCCAGACCGCACACAGCAGTCATGGCCCAGCAGCCGCCCGACGTTGAGGGGGATGATTGTCTTTCTGAATACCACCATCTCTTCTGCCCGGATCTTCTCCAGTGAGCTAAAGCAGGGAACCAGGGAGCGATCTGGATTTGGGGTACAGGGGTCAAAACGATGTGACAGCACAGAGGACGGGTGCTCAGTACCCCGTTCCTGGGCAATCATAGATCTGGAGTTTCTTGGGGTTCTGGAAGGATGGAATGAGGGACTGAGGGAGGAAGCTTGCTCACTTTTGAAAACATGTCTCACTTGGTAACTTACTATGCAGAAAATTTTAGGCTAAATAGTCTTCACCTCCGAACTTCTAGGATGCCTAAAAATAATCGACTTTTAAAGATTGCAGTTTTATGGCTGGGGATTCGTATCGAGCAAATCCATTGAGTTCCTTGCTCATCAGCCGCATATTTTCTTCCACAACGACACTGGGTGGAAGTTCATGGGGTAAAAGGCCTCCACGGGCCACTTATCTATTGGCCTTAAGTTAACAGTCATCTATCTATCTACAGCTTAAAGTTCATGGGATAAAAGGCCTACGTGGGCCACTTATCTATCGGCCTTAAGTTAACAGTCATCCATCTATCTATCTATCTATCTATCTATCTATCTATCTATCTATCTATCTATAGCTTTTCGAGATAAGGTTTCTCTGTGAAGCCCTGGCTGTCTTGGAACTCTCTCTGTAGACCAGTCTAGCCTTTAATTCTTGGTCCTCCTGCTTCCACTTCTCACAGGCTGGAATTACAGGCATGCATCCCTCATCAAGCTAAAACATTGTTTTTAAATTAGATTGGAGGGACTAGAGAGATGGCTGAGTGAGTTCAGAGCACTTACTGTTCTTGTAGAGGACCCAGGACTCAACTCTCTGTAGGCACACAAGCAAAGCACTCATACTGGTAAAACAAATATTTAAAAATGACTACATTTTCCTGTTTTTGAAGGGACAAAGTGGCCTTTGTTACAGGTGGTGGTTCTGGGATTGGCTTCCGGATCGCCGAGATTTTCATGAGGTACACACTACTCTGGAACCCTCCTTGCCACCTTACTTCCCTTTGTCTGGATCCTGGTGGATTTGGGGGAGTGGTTGAATGCTGCACTAGGGGGAAAGCAGGACTCCTGGGGTCTCCTAGAAGTGGGTGAGACTGTGTGTGACTAGCCTCAGAGCCTTGTAAGTTGATGGGGTGCTGCTGTCCTGGGAGAGGAGTGTCTCTTAGACACAGGTTTTATGGCCTCATTGAGAGGGTTAGCAGCTTACTATCAAAGCCGGCAGAGGCTCAGAATTAGGCTGAAGTGGAGGTAGAAGAATCCTTCTCCAGTCCTCCCCAGTACTCAGCTTTTCACAACTAGACGTGAGTCCCACAACAGTGGACTTAGGCCCCATGTCGTAGATTATTATTCAGAGCTGGTGACTTTATAAAGTTTCTTTTAGTAGAACAAAGCCCGGTCTGTTGAGAATCTCGAAGATTAGATAAGTTAGTGTAGCTCCTGTGGAAACCTGTAGAGCCGGTCGTATACTCTGCTGTCACCTGGAGGCTCCCTCTCTCAAAATGGGCTCCCTGTCCTTCACTCTAGTGCCCCAGCAGGGCCCTGCACAGATATGGGATTGGCACCAGTAGCCCACCACACCCTCTCTGCCGTGTACATGGTATCTGGGACAGGGCACCCCAAGCCCGAGACACATCACAGAAACCTAGGAGTCAGCAGCCATGGCATCCAGAAGTCTTTCTAGACAGACTCAGCTGTGTCCACTGCCAGCCGTGTTCCAGTCTTGATTCTCGGCTCAGGCCAAGAAACTAAGAAACTTGGGGAGTTCCTTCTGGAGTGGTACTTGATGGGAGCCCTCCAGGGTGCGTCCCTCATACTCTTCTTCTCAGACCTGTCATCTGGTTTTGTAGGCATGGCTGCCACACTGTCATCGTCAGCAGGAGTCTGCCGAGAGTGTCCACGGTGAGAAGGCTGTGGGGAAGAGTCCTGAGACCCAGGGGATAGAAGCAGAACAAAATCTGTTTCTTCTTGCGCAGAGGAACTTCATGGAAGTGGACCTCAGAGACCCTCTTGATCGTTTTAGAAATTTGGTTATTGGGTCACGGTTTTAGAAGTCACCTGGTTCCAGAATGGTTCAGTAGGATCATCAGTGTTAAAGGCTGATTCCAGCCATCTAGGTCCAGGGGAAATGGCCTGGAGGGTAGTCAGAAGGCGGGGTCTGGGACAGGTGACCGGCTATAGAGAATGCAGGCTGTCTTACCATCATCCACCAGAGGTCTGGCTCCAGGAGGTGGCTGTTTTCTTTTAAGATTTATTTATTTATTATATGTAAGTACACTGTAGCCATCTTTAGACGCACCAGAAGAAGGCGTGAGATCTCATTACGGATGGTTGTGAGCCACCATGTGGTTGCTGGGATTTGAACTCATGACTTTCAGAAGAGCAGTTGGCGCTCTTAACTGCTGAGCCATCTCTCCAGTCTGGAGGTGGCTATTTTCGAGCTAAGTCTCCCTGGCAGGTACCCCAACAAACTTGGGGTCCTAATGTACTGTATATGATTAATTTCCATGAAGTTCTAAAGAGTGTGCTACTCCAGGCTGAGGCTGCTTCTCTGGGCTGAGGCTGCTACTCAAGGCTGAGGCTGCTACTCCAGGCTGAGGCTGCTACTCCAGGCTGAGGCTGCTTCTCTAGGCTGAGGCTGCTTCTCTAGGCTGAGGCTGCTACTCCAGCCTGAGGCTGCTTCTCTGGGCTGAGGCTGCTACTCCAGCCTGAGGCTGCTACTCCAGGCTGAGGCTGCTTCTCTGGGCTGAGGCTGCTACTCCAGGCTGAGGCTGCTACTCTGGGCTGAGGCTGCTACTTCAGGCTGAGGCTGCTACTCTGGGCTGAGGCTGCTACTCCAGGCTGAGGCTGCTTCTCTGGGCTGAGGCTGCTTCTCTGGGCTGAGGCTGCTTCTCCGGGCTGAGGCTGCCATCCGACTCTCTTTCTCTCTGCTGTCTAGGCTGCTAAGAAGTTGGTTGCTGCCACTGGAAGGCGGTGCCTTCCTCTGTCTATGGATGTCCGAGTTCCCCCAGCGGTCATGGCTGCTGTGGACCAAGCGCTGAAAGAATTTGGGAAAATCGACATCCTTATTAACTGTGAGTCCAGATAAGTGAGGCCAGAGCCTCTGATAAGTTAGCAGTACTGTGTGGAAGCTCCAGAACTCTGTTCCAGGAGCAGCGATGTGACAGAGCCTGGGTGTTTGTCTTGGCTCAGGTATGGCTTCAAAACTGCTGGAGGGTGAACTCAGGCTAAAGCTTCTGTCCTGGCCCAGCTGTGATTTTCCATTTGCGAAAGGCACAGTCTAGAGTACAGGCTCTGCCCTGGACTATCCTTACTCCTTCCAAGTCATGGGCCAGCAAACTCTAAGCTATCCTGGATGCCTTCTGGACTTGACTAAGTCACATACAGGGTGTTTTTGTGTGCTGAAATTTCTACTTTTTAAAAAAGAAGTGGGAGAGCCAGGTAGTGGTGGCACATGACTTTAATCCCAGCACTTAGGAGGCAGAGGCAGGTGGATTTCCGAGTTCGAGGCCAGCCTGGTCTACAGAGTGAGTTCCAGGACAGCCAGTTCTATACAGAGAAACCCTGTCTTGAAAACAAAAAACAACAACAAAACAAACAAACAAAAAAAGAAGTGGGCTGGGAGCTAGAGAGAGTCAGTGGTTAAGAACACTGACTGTTCTTTCAGAGGACCAGGGTTCAATTCCCAGCACTCACATGGTAGTTCACAACTGTCTCAAATGCCAAGATCTGACACCATCACATAGATATAAAGAAATAAATTAAAAATTTAAAAAGTGGGCTGACCTGGCAATGGTGGCATATGCCTTTAATCCCAGCATTTAGGCAGAGGCAGGTGGATCTCTATGTTCATGGCCAGCCTTGTCTACAGAGTAAGTCCCAGGACATCCAGGGCTACACAAACCATGTCTTGAAAAACAAAACAAAAAAAAAACACCAGGAGTAACCACAAAAACAAGGGATGAAGAAATGGCTCAGCAGCTTAGATGTGAGTCATATCACTGGAAGGAAGGAATTCACTACCACAGTTTGTCCTTTGATCTCCACGCATATACCATGGTACATGCACACCCACACACATCATACATGTATACAAACTAAATACATGTTAAAAAAAAATATGGACTAGCTCCTCAAATGTGGTGACACATGCCTTTAATCTAAGCACTCAAGGGCAGAGGCAGGAGGATCTCTTAGTATGAGGCCAGCCTGGTCTACATAGTAAGTTCAAAGACACCCAGAGTTACATAAAGAGACCCTGTCTCTAAATTAATTAGTTAATTAGTTAGTAAACAAACCAATGTAATAGATTTAGGAATGGAGCTCAGCATGCAAAAAGCCCTGGTTACTATCATTAGCCCAGAAAAAAAAGTTGATTTCATAGCCTTAGAGAATAATTAAGTAGATAAAACAGAAGTCTATGTAATTACTTCACTGTATCTTCACTATATCTGCTATTACACAAATGTTACATGCTGAATAATTGATATTATTACCATATATCAAGGTTCAATCTCATGGCCTCCACAGGCACCAGACGTTTGCATGGTACACAGACAGGCAAACACTTTTTTTTTGTTTTGTTTTGGTTTTTTTTGTTTTTCAAGACAGGGCTTCTCCGTGTAGCCCTGGCTGTCCTGGGTCTCACTCTGTAGACCAGGCTGGCCTCGAACTCAGAAATCCACCTGCCTCTGCCTCCCAAGTGCTTGGATTAAAAGCATACACCACCACTGCCCTGCAGGCAAACACTCTTAACACAAAATAAAGAGAACTATATACATATATATTTTAAAAAGTAAACAAAAAATAAAAATGTAAACCTCCTGGATGGTAGCTTCCTTGGGATGACCACGTGCCACAAACTTGGTGGCTTTAAAGACGAGATGCAATTCCTCAGTTCTAGGCCATTACAAGCTAAAATCAGGGTGTCATCAGAGTTCTACCTTCTGTAGGCTCCTGTGGCTTGATCTCAGCTTTCAGAGTTGTACCAATTCTTTTTTTTTTAAACATTTTCTTTTCTTTTTTTTAAGATTTATCTTATTTATTTTATGTATATGAGTACACACGTATGTGTGTGTGTGTGTGTGTGTGTGTGTGTGTGTGTGCCTTCATCTGGTTGTTGGGAATTGACTTTTAGGACCTCTGCTTGCTCCGGCCCAAAGATTTATTTATTATTATAAATGAGTACACTGTAGCTGTCTTCAGATACACCAGAAGAGGGCGTCAGATCTCATTACGGATGGTTGTGAGCCACCATGTGGTTGCTGGGATTTGAACTCAGGACCTTCAGAAGAGCAGTCAGTGCTCTTACCTGCTGAGCCATCTTGCCAATCTCTTTTTTTCCTTTTGTTTTTGTTTTTTTGTTTTTTTTGTTTTTTTGTTTTTTTGTTTTTTTGTTTTTTCGAGACAGGGTTTCTCTGTGTATCCCTGGCTGTCCTGGAACTCACTCTGTAGACCAGGCTGGCTTCAAACTCAGAAATCTGCCTGTCTCTTCCTCCCAAGTGCTGGGGTTAAAGGCGTGTGCCACCACTGCCTAGCCCAGAGTTGTACCAATTCTTAGTGCCCCTTAGCTTGTGGCTGTGTCACCCCAATTTCTGACTCCATCTTCTTATGACTCTTCTGTGTCTTTGTATCTTTACATATTCTCTTTCTGTCCTAATGACTAAACCTACAACGTTGTACATGCTGGGCAAGTTCTACTCCTTAGCAACACCCCAGTTCCTCTTACTGTTTCTTAGAGAACGAAATCAGTTAGTACTAACCCTAATTCAGCATGATCTCAACTTGATAATAAACATTCTATTTCCTGCTTTTTTTGTTTTTGTTTTTTTTTTTTTATTTCTTTATTATATGTAAGTACACTGTAGCTGTCTTCAGACACACCAGAAGAGGGCGTCAGATCTCATTACGGGTGGTTGTGAGCCACCATGTGGTTGCTGGGATTTGAACTCATGACCTTCCGAAGAGCAGTAGGTGCTCTTCCCTGCTGAGCCATCTCACCAGCCCCTTGTTTTTTGTTTTTTGAGACGGCGATTCTCTGGATAACCCTGGATGTCCTGGAACTCACTTGGTAGACTATTTTGGCCATGATATCAAAACTGCCTGTTTCTGCTTCCTGGGAATAAAGATGTGTGCCACCATGCTGGCTAAATGCTCTGTATTCAAATAAAGTCACATTCACAAAACAACAACAACAACAACAACAAAAAACCACCAAAAACCAACTGACCAACAAACCTTCTGTCTGTCATCTATCCACTATCTATCTATCTATCTATCTATCTATCATCTATCTATCATCTATCTCCCTATTTTTGTGAGATAGAATCTCCCATAGCCCAGGCTAAGGTTGAGAATGACATTGAACTTCTGATATTTTTGTCTCTGCCCCCAAGTGCTGCCTTCAGACTTGGTCTTAGGACTCCACTTCTTGGCATATAGTCTTCTATCCTGTGTCTGTTGCCCAAGAAATCCTTTGAGTGCGTGGTGTCCTGTCTCGTTTAGCTTAGACTACTTTAAGGGGGTCTCCATATTCTCGCTGCCCTCACAACATCAGGCTCCTTCTTACACTCTCGACAGGGCTTAGCCTGTTAGCGCCCTGTCTTCTCACCACAGCCCATCAGCTTTCCCCTTCTATTCTCTAGGTGCAGCTGGAAACTTCCTTTGCCCTGCCAGTGCATTGTCTTTCAACGCCTTTAAGACTGTGGTCGACATTGACACCATTGGCACCTTCAATGTGTCTCGTGTGCTTTACGAGAAGTTCTTCCGGGTGGGTATCCTCCTGGCAGGGGCCTTTCTTCCTGTTGGCTACCTGCTCATCACCATCCCTTATATGTTTCAGGACCATGGAGGAGTGATTGTGAACATTACTGCCACCCTCAGTATGCGGGGGCAGGTGCTGCAGCTACACGCAGGTGCTGCCAAGGCGGCCGTGGGTATGTGTGCCTCGTGGATGGACTGCCTCCCTAGACTCTCCCTGGAGGCTGATAATCTCCACATGACTTGATCCTAGCTGTAGGCACTGTAGAGCTCACACTGACACTTGGGCTACCCCAGAGCAGAACAGCCTCACAGTTTCCCCTCCCATATGGATTTCTCTCATGCAGATGCTATGACACGACACTTGGCTGTGGAGTGGGGTCCCCAGAATATCCGTGTCAACAGCCTGGCTCCTGGTGCCATCAGTGGCACTGAGGGGTTGCGGCGATTAGGTAAGTCTCTGGGAGTTTGAGACACCCATCAAGGCTTCTAGAATTGTAGCAGGACTTTAAACTTCTGTCTTGCTGGGTGTTGGTGCACGCCTTTAATCCCATCACTTGAGAGGCAGTGGCCTCTCTGAGTTTGAAGCCAACCTGGTCTACAGAGTGAGTTCCAGGACAGATGGGGCTACACAGAGAATCCCTGTCTCAAAAACAAGTACAACAAGGACAACAACAACAACAACAAATCTTATTCAAGTCAAGAAGTTATCTAAATGTTAAACCTTCTACCCTGTCAAACTTGGCCTACTCTGAGGGTCTCCAATGTCCAAAGGGCATCACTTTCCCTCATGTGGACTCTGTGTCAGTCTGCTGTTGGCCTTGGTAGAGCAACCACTGTTTCCAGATCTGGGTCAAGGAGAGAGCTAGCTGGAGAGAGTAGGAGACACTGGTGTATGGACTTAGTGGGGTCTGTCTGATTTCCTATTGCTTTCCAGGGGGCCCCAACGCCAGTTCAACAATAAAGCATCTTTCAAATCCTATTCCAAGACTTGGAACCAAGACAGAGATCGCCCACAGTGTGCTGTACCTGGCCAGCCCTCTGGCCTCCTATGTCTCAGGGATTGTGCTGGTGGTCGATGGTGGCAGCTGGATGACCTTCCCAAATGATATAAAGCGACTGCTAGAGTTTGAGTCTTCCTCTGCTAAGCTGTAGGTAAGGTGTTGTTCCCACTTCTCAGGGTCTCCATGTCCTTGGATGCCCCATCTTTTTGTTGTTGTTGTTGTTGTTGTTTTGTTGTTATTTTTTTTTTTCGAGACAGGGTTTCTCTGTATAGCCCTGGCTGACCTGGAACTCACTCTGTAGACCAGGCTGGCCTCGAACTCAGAAATCTGCCTGCCTCTGCCTCCCTAGTGCTGGGATTAAAGGCGTGCGCCACCACTGCCCAACCTCGATGCCCCATCTTTTATTTTACTAAGTGCAGCTATAAACTACCAGTCACGTCGTAGGAGCATCCCTGCCCCTGTCCTGGCACAGAGGGGGGCCTGTGCCAGGTGGGCAGACACGGTTTCAAAGACTGTGAAGAAAGTGGGCTTCTGACACTGGCTTTTTCCCAGTGACCTTATCCTTGTCCCTATTGGAGGAATACAGCCTTGAATTTGCAATTTTCTTAGCCTCTGGAATGTGAGATTTACAGGAGTGCATGCTGGGATAGAACTTTTTCTTTTCTCTTCTTTTCTTCTCTCTCTCTTTCTTTCTTCCTCCTCCTCCACTTTCTTCTTCTTTCTCCTTATAAGTTCATCAGAGGATAAAGTTTAGTCAGTGTTGATTAATGATTAATTTTTTAAAGATTTATTTTATTTATTATATATAAGTACACTGTAGCTGTCCACTCCAGAAGAGGGCATCAGATCTCATTATGGATGGTTGTGAGCCACCACGTGGTTGCTGGGGTTTGAACTCAGGACCTTCGGAAGAGCAATCAGTGCTCTTAACCACTGAGCCATCTCTCCAACCTGATTAATTTTTTATTAATTAATAAATTTACATCATGATTGAAGTTTCCTCTTCCTCCTCTCCTCCCAGCTCCTCCCTCCCTCCTCCCTTCCCCAGGGGAGTCTCCCCATGAATATCCACCTTTTTTTAAAGATAGCATCTCATGCGGGTGGTGGTGGCACACGCCTTTAATCCCAGCACTTGGGAGCACAGACTGAGTTCCAGGACAGCCAGGGCTACACAGAGAAACCCTGTCTCAGAAAAAAAAAAAAGATAGCATCTCATGTATACCATGAAGCTGGAGATGACTTTACAAAAGAGCCACCCTGCCAATTTTTGCAGTGTTTGAAGATCAGACCCAAGGCTTCAAGCATGTTGAACCAGCAGAATCAACTGAACAACGTCCTCTACCCTAGGAGACATCTTCTGATACATAAACATTGTACTCAAGACAGTTGTACTGAGAAGGCAGTGTTCTTCATAGGGAATGCCTCCTGCCTCACACAGGAAATGTTGACTCTGATTTGGAAATCCAAGCCCACTTGCCCTGTCTCTGAGATCAAGCTGTTTCCAAGCTCTGCCTCTCCTTTGCCCACATCCTGAGTAGGAATAACTAGATCATGAGCCTAACCTGATATTTGCTTACAGTATCTAAAGAGTTCCTGTGATTTTACCAGGAAAAAAAAATGCATTTCTTGTAAAAATCATCTTTTTTACTATAAAATATCTATGTGTTGGAATTTGTAAAAGTTTCTAGAAAGAAAATTTAAAAGATTGACTGATTCTATCACTGAAATAGTGGTTGTGTTTTCTGTCTTTTTTCTGTGTCTCTTTAGCTTGGTTGCTTCTCACGCCTACTGAGCCCAGTCCTCCCCCCTCATGCCCTCTTCCCACCAAATGAGCAAAGTCCTCCTCACTCACACCCTCCTCCCACCAACTGAGCCAAGTCCTCCCCCCTCATGCCCTCCTCCCACCAACTGAGCCAAGTCCTCCCCCCTCATGCCCTCCTCCCACCAACAGAGCTCAGTGCCTCCCCATCCTTTATGCCCCACACCCCAGCAGCACAGCTTCCTGACTTCTTATCAATGGGCTCCAGATCAAAGTGAGATGTGGCACTGTGGCCATCCTGGTGGGAGGCAGCATCTCCCCTCCCTGAAACCTTTTAGCACTACAGTCACCCATCTTCTTCGAGCCCCCAGCTCAACTGCAAATCCTGCGCATGCTCTGCTGTTCGTGGAGTTTTACTCCAGACCCCATTTGGCAGACACAGTTTTGAGCTCTTAGCTGTTGAGCCAGTTCAAGGAGGACACAATTTCAGCACTCACTCAAGTAAATAAAGTATAGGCAGCCCTGCGGCCGCATGCACAGGTGTGACCTGCCAGATCCAGCATGTGGCCACCAATGCTGATGTTCACGGAGCGTTTGGTGTCCAGCCTTACCTAGCACCCTGCATAGTCCAGATGAGGCTTCTTTCTGTGAGGTCTTGACAGAGCGCAGCTTCCCCTGAAGCCTGTACCTATTGTCTAATGTAGACAATTAAGACTTGACGTGTGGCCGGGCAGTGGTGGCGCACGCCTTTAATCCTAGCACTTGGGAGGCAGAGGCAGGTGGATTTCTGAGTTCGAGGCCAGCCTGGTCTACAGAGTGAGTTCCAGGACAGCCAGGGCTACACAGAGAAACCCTGTCTCAAAAAAACAAAAAACAAACAAAAAACACCCAACAGGTTATTAGACTCCTCACTATTAGCCAGGCAAATTTTTAGACCCAGCACAGAGAAACCCTGTCTCAAAAAAACAAAAAATAAAAAATAAATAAAAAATAAAATAAAATAAAATAAAAATAAAAAAGAAGTGAGCCAGGCAGTGGTGGTGCACGCCTTTAATCCCAGCACTTGTGAGGCAGAGGCAGGTAGATTTCTGAGTTCGAGGCCAGCCTGGTCTACAGAGTGAGTTCCAGGACAGCCAGGGCTACACAGAGAAACCCTGTCTTGAAAAACGAAAAACGAAAACAAACAAACAAACAAAAAGACTTGACGTGTGAAAGACTCAAGGGCGCCTCTGTGCAGTCTTTCACATGCCAAGTCTTAATTGTCTACATTAGACAATAGATACAGGCTGGTTATATTGTGCAGGCCAGTGAGAGCCACGATCTCTCAGGGTGTTAGCCCTTCCCACATGCCTGTCCTCACACAGAGCCTCACGGCAGCTTCATTAGAGACTGCCTCCAAGCTTCCTCTGCTCCCGAGAACTGAATAAAACTTGGTGGTTCTTCAGGGAATACGCCCAGGAAGAGCGGAGCTCAGCCTTGGGCAAGGCCTCCTTGAGCAATGCATTCCTAGAGAAGCCCAAGTCAAGTGTCACTCAAACAGCTGACCCCCAGCTTCCATGGAAACTGTTGTGCAGGCCTACCTCACAGGTTGGACAGCTGGGCCTCTAGGTTGCTGCCTCTCTCCCTGAAAAATAACCATTTGCCTCTGTCAGTTTTCTTTGCTTTTAGGTTGTATGCACTTCCCATACAACCCTACAACCTGGAAGGAGGCAACAGATGCAGGGAAATGGTTGGCCAGCCTAGGGAGACCACCCACAGAGAGGACTTTGCATTTTGTGCTTGGCTCCAGCCAAGCTGTTGACAAGTACTGAAGGCCAGAATTCAGTGCTATGAAGTTCACCAAAGCAGGATGTTGGATGTGGGGTGTGCAGTTCACATGATCCTGATGTTGAAACCACCAAACACTGGGCCAGTGTGTAGTAGTTTACATCTGTACTCTCAGCCTTAGAGAGGCAGAGGCAGGAGGGTTGCAGTAAGTTCAAGGCCAACTTTGATTAGAGCCAGTGAGATGGTGCAATTGGCAAAGCACTTTCTAGGCATGGCTTGTAAACTGAGCTTGATCTTTGTAAACCAGGTAAACCTGGAAAAAAAGTGACTTTACAAAGTTCACTGTGGTACACACATGCCCATACACCTCTCTCTCTCTCTCTCTCTCTCTCTCTCTCTCTCTCACACACACACACACACACACACACACAGAGTAACTTAAATATTTTAAATTTTAAGAAGTGTGCATGGAGCCGGGCACTGGTGGTACGCACCTTTAATCCCAGCACTTGGAAGGCAGAGGCAGGTGGATTTCTGAGTTCGAGGCCAGCCTGGTCTACAGAGTGAGTTCCAGGACAGCCAGGGCTACACAGAGAAAACCTGTCTCAGGAAAAAAAAAAAAAGGTGTGCATTTGCATTGTAAAAATAGCTAACATGAGTGCTGGAGATTGGACTCAGGTCCTCTGCTTGTGCTCTTTTTTTGTGGGGATAGAGTGGGGGATTAAAGGCGTGTGGCACCGCCACTGCCCGGCATAGTTTGTGCTCCTACCAGAGCTACCTCTCTAACCCCTATATGTAGCCCTTGCTGGCCTAGAACTTACAGAGATCTGACTGATTCTCCCTCCCAAGTGCTGGGATAAAAGGTGTGTTTCCATACCCATCTAAACAGGGAACTGGGCAAAGGCTCCGTTCTGCAGCCCCTTGATGGGTTCTTCTCCAGTAAGGCAGCCAGCTTCAGAAGCAGCTGCTGTAAAGTCAGACCGTTTTGCATACCCAGAGTGAAACCAATGTCATGGCCTGTGTGTAGAGGTCCGCTTGGCTCAGACCTATAGCGCTTGCTCTGTTGGCCTGCAGGCCTAAGACAACCATGGGGACTTCTTAGTCACAGGCATCCTTAGCAAGTGTCCTTGTCCTGTTGACAAGGCTGGGAAGGAAGACGGACGGACAGCAAGGGTGAGAAAGGCCAGTTTTGTATGACTAGGCAGATAGTGGCATTAGCTCCAGCATACACCATCTGGCTCCTGAACCTGGCTAGATCACTCTGTGGAAGTATTTTACAACATAGTAAAGGGTAAAGAACTACATTATCTCTATTCATATTAACAATCTCTGAAATCCCTGTCACAACATCATGGTGTGCACCTGTAAGGCCGGCGCTTAGGAAACTGGATTGAATTAGGAGGACCATACATTTGAAGCCAGCTTGGGCTTCATAGTGAGATGAATCAACAACACAACTGTCTTAAAGACAAAAATAAAACGCCAGGAGCATTTTATTTTTTTATTTTTGGGTACTAGAGATTGAACCTTACACATGCTAGGCAAACACACTACTGCTTAGCTCATCTCCAACTTTTTTGTTCAGTTTTGTCATATATGTGTATATGAATACATATATGTGTATGTATGTATGTATGTACATATGTATGTATGTATGTCACACACACATATGAGTGCTTGCCTGCATGTATATATGTGTATTATGTGCATGCCTGATATCCATGGAGGCCAGGAGAGGACACTAGATTGGATTCCCTTGGACTGGAGTTACAGACAGTTGTTATCACCACGTAGGTGCTGGGCACCAAACCTGTGTCCTTTGCAAGAGCAACGAGTAGTACATTTAACTACTGAACCATCTCTCCAGGGCCCCCAGGACTCTTTTTACTTTTTCTTTGAGGTAGGGTCTCACTAAATGGTCTAGACAGACCTTGAACTTGTAATTCTCTTACCTCAGCCTCAGTTGGATTTATAGGCTTTCACGCCTAGGCCTGGCTGCCAGAAGCATTTAAAATATTGCATGAAGTTAAATGTATATCTATGTATATCTGTTCCTGAAATGCTCATGAAGACATTGTGGTTTGCAGCTTTAGTTTCTGGGTTTTTGGTGTTTTTTGATTTTCGAGACAGGGTTTCTCTGTGTAGCCCTGGCTTTCCTGGAACTCACTCTGTAGACCAGGCTGACCTCGAACTCAGAAATCTGCTTGCCTCTGCCTCCCAAGTGCTGGGGTTAAAGGTGTGCACCACCACTGTTTGCAGCTTTCGATCTTTGCTCTGTTTTATGTGTAGTTTCAAAAGATGAAGCCTTTGTGCCTCATGTGTGTGGTGTGGGGGAAGTGAACCCAGAGGCTGGCATGTGCTGGGCCAGTGCTATGCCACTAAGCTACACCCCAACCTCATTCCTCAGAGGATGAGAGTAAAACATCTTTATGGATATCGGTGGCAGAGGTGGAACATTCTGGAGGGGTAAATATCCACTTCTACAGACAGTTCCAGAAAGCTTTCTGAGCCAGTTCACATAAGAGATTATCCTCCGTGGGTGGGCATGAAGTGCAGGCAAAGCACTCGCCCACTGTCCATAAGACCTTGGGTGGCCCCCCAGTACAAGATAACTACTGAGTCTTTCCTTTTTGAGAATGTTTGTTTGTTTGAGAAGAGATCTTGCAGGGTTGGGGATTAGCTCAGTGATAAAGTGCTTGCCTAGCAAGACCAAGGCTCTGGACTTGAATCTCAGCTCTGGGTGGGAGTAGGGGGAGGGAAGGGGTCTTGCAGTATAGCCAAGGCCTTGAGTTCACGATTCTTTTTTCTCAACCACCTGTGTCCCAAGATTATAAGATTTTGCTTCTATGTATGATCTAGATCTATGTATGATTAATCAGTTTGTGTGTTTTTAAATATATTTATTTTATAGGAATGAATGTATTTATATGTTTCTTGTGTCCATAGAGATCAGAAGAGTGTGTCAGCTCCCCTGGAACTGGAATTATGATGTTTGTAAGACACTGTGTGAGTGCTGGGAATCAAACCAGGGTCCTCTGTTTTTTTTATTTAATATTTATTTATTTATTTAATATATATGAGTACGCTGTAGCTGTCTTCAGACACACCAGAAGAGGGCATCAGATCCCATTACAGATGGTTGTGAGCCACCATGTGATTGCTGGGAATTGAACTCAGAACCTCCAGAAGAGCAGTCAGTGCTCTTAACCACTGAACCATCTCTCCAGCCCACAAGTGTGGTTTTTGAGATCAGGTCTTCACGCTGTAGCCCAGGATGTCATGGAACTCACTGTGTAGCTCAGGCTGGCCTCAAACATAAACTAGTCCTTCAGCCTTAGCTTCTCAGGTTCTGGAATTATGGGTTAGCACCACCACACCCAAGTTAGATGCAGATTTTTTTTTTTTAAGATTTATTTATTTTATGCATGTTTGAACACTGTCACTCTCTTCAGCCACACCAGAAAAGGGATCCCATTACAGATGGTTGTGAGCCACTGTGTGGTTGCAGGAAATTGAACTCATGACCTCTGGAAGAGCAGTCAGTGCTCTTTACCACTGAACCATCTCTCCAGCTCCCTAGATGCAGATTTTTTTTTTTTT